>JAVTVY010029898.1:0-122953 GCA_036873755.1 Hanleya hanleyi
AAATCACGTCAAACAATAACTGCGTCAGTTTATCTAACACTAATTTATTAGGTGAGTACTTCAGTCCTGGAAAAAGTTGATCAACTTGTTATGTACTTCAGTAATTGAAAGAATGGACTAGTATCTGCAAGTGTACAGTCTTGTACAATTTGAACATGACTTTTCAAGCCACGTGGCGAGACAGTTTTGCAAAACCTGCTTCCAAATGACTGATGCATCAGAAACATTCTGCATTGTTATATAGCTGTTCGCAGGCATTATGCTCATTATTCTTATACGTGATGAAGTATGAGCTATTCTCAGGGTAACATTACGAAGTACAGCATGGTCGATATGCTTTCTCACAATGACCAGAACCAGTCCCAAATGGATCTATGTGACAGCTGGATTCATTCGAAATTCACTTGCATATCGCCCCAATTGTATGATTATCTTAATTTCCGAAATCCACTGTCACAATAATGAAATTATGTAACCTCATTGAGAAAAACAGGTCGATAATTTTGGCATCTCCCACCCCTACATGCCGGCTCCCCCACCTCCCCAACCGCACCAAATATCAGATAGGGCCCAAACACATTTTATCAACGTTGCGGAGAGACTGTTGGAATTGGAATGATCATGCAGATTAATTTGTTGACCATCTAAATTTAGTGACCATTTCAATTACACCATTCAATCTTCAAGAACTGATATAATAAAAAAAACAAAACAAACAACACATACGTTCTGCCTAAAATTATCTTTGCAAAATTAGCTTAGTTCATGTGTAACATACCTTGTCGAACAAAAAAGTGATTTAATCAAGAAGAACTATACCTGAAATTATCTGGGAAGCTAAGATTAAAAAAAATAACTAACTGATCACTTGGGATATGATTATACGAAGGCCCGAGTTGCAGCTAAACTATGCATTTTAACAATACGATGGTCGATCTCACTAATTAATTGGCCACATTAAATAGATCGCACCTTCTTTCCTGAAAAACTGCTCTATGTAACTATATTCGCTTTTTTTATATTTCATGTATATTAACCGAATATCGGCGTGACTTCATTTTTCTGTACAATACATAATATTAATCACATCTTACCTGTGATATAAGATCGTGATTTGTCCAGTTTAATACATTGTGCTTTCTATATAATATGTTCCCAGTCATGAAGGAATATTATCCCGTCCATTCAGGCAGGACAAACAGTACTAGGCTTAAGCAGAACAGAAAGTGAATGCGTTCTCCCGATGACTGCAGGAAAGTCAATACTGAAGAAATAAAGCGTTGAGAATGGTCTTCTGATTGAATACAAATTCTAAGCCGCCGAATAATGTAATTGCTGCAAATCATAATCCAGCTCAATATATATGACGTCACAGAAAGCCAAGCTAATTGAACCCGTATTCCGCTGTAATTAGCTAGCTGTTCTTTCATCTTTCGACTGAACCACAACGTTCTCGATTTTCTCACGAAATATGATTCATTCTCTTTCTTGTGGCTTCCACAGGAAAGTCGTGTGAATATAATGGCTACACGTTTAGATCTCAAAGTTGTCGAGGGTTTTCTTATTACTTCCTTTGAGTTATCCTTCGTAATACACCGCAATGCCCGGTGTTGCACATTTTACTATTTGAATACCATTGGATATCAACCATTGGAAATTACATCTCTTGGTCAAATGACGTGAACGTATAAAATCCAGTACATGACGTTGAAAATCACGAATGTAAAAGGGAAGAAAATTCGAGATAATAAGTCCAATCTCTGGGCATATCTTGCTCCGTTCACACCCAAAAGAGACTGCATAGCTCCCAATTTTGTTCCTCCGTCTTCTTTAACAATCAACTGCGGAAGAGAAAGTCCAATGCAAAATTAATCAATTAATAATCGGTGAATATCGAATAAAACACTCAGACTGTCATGAAAACAACATTGAAAATTCAACTATGACTATAACTTCTGGATACGTCAGTTGTTGATTTGAAACTTTTTGATGTTTGTACTATTGAATGCTGTGGTTTGGTATCTTAATGAATTTTAAGTAATTTCCGTGCATACAAGTACTGATTAAAAAAACATCATGAATAACATCATAAGGTGATCCTATAATATATTTGTACGGTATATATAGTAGTTAAGTGTCGAGGTCTGCCAGGGGACCCCACTTTTTCAGGAAATCTTCTTTTTTGTTGTTTTTTTCGGCAATTAATTCTCCTATATGTTTTGTTCGGAAAATTGCAGATCTTGCTGCTGTCCAATTAGGCTTCATAGAGCATCGGCTTGAGATGTAAATACTTTTTTTAATCAGTAAGACAATATGGCTTAGGAGACATGTCTTTTTGCCTGCTTTCCCCAGAATTACTTCTGTCCCAGTTAACCTAGCTTGTAGTAAATTCAAATTTTTCCCCCAAAGGAAAAAGTCGTTCCATATAATTTGTACAAAACGACATTTCCAAATCAAATGGATTATGGTTTCTTTCTCTTCCGAGCAGAATGTACAGTTTGCTGACGGTATTCTGTGCCATTTTTCTAAGAAATGATTGGTGACTAAAATTCTATGTACAATTTGATACTGAAAGTATTGTAGCCAAGTTTCTGATGAGGTTTTCCACACAGATTGATATACCTCTTGCCAATTAATATCACTCCCCTCCCCTTCCCTCTCTAATTCGTCCTGCCACTTCATCTGGGCGTTTAATGGGCCTAACTTGACATGATCCAAAAGCATTTTATATACAAACTTTGAGCATTTTTGATTTATCAATTTTGTTTTGATTTGAGGACTTTCGGGTCTCAGCAATTTCTCTATTTTCATAGTTGGGAATTTTGCCAGATACGATTTGACATTGGCCACGATTGCGAAGTAAAGAAAAAAATTGTTAGTTTGTATATTGTATTTTGATTTGAAATTTTTGAATGAGAGAAAGTCGCTGTCTGTTGTTAGCAGATCATTTACAAATGTTGCTCCATGCGAGCACCATTCGCCTATTTCGCGCCAATCGTTTTGTCGAGCAAAATCATAGATGAGTAGGTTACTGATCTGTTTTTCTTTGGATTCTGCTTTAATACAATTGAGCCATGAACAAGCAACTTCTCGCCAAAAGTGTTTTTTTATTTTCGGGATATATTCTGCAAGAGAGATGGGGCTTAGATCCCAAACTTTATGGCCAATAGGGCGAAAAATGGAACCCATCAGTTCACTGTAAAAATATGAAAATTCCGAGGATCGTTTGATCTACTTTACTTTTAGATAAGCAGCAAAGGATGGAATATGAGGTAATTCCAGTCCACCTTCTTCTTTTTTACATATGATTGTCTTTCGTTTGATTTTGTCCAGATAAAATTGCAGAACGACTTTTCTATTTCCCTAAGTATTGTAGCAGACGGATCTGGTAAAACCGTTAAAGGGTGAATTAAGAGTGGGAGTACCAGTGTCTTAATGATTGCTACTTTCCCTACTGGTGTTAGACGCCGTTTGAACCAGCTTCCCAGTAATTTTTTTATATTTTTCAGCTTTTCCAAATAGTTAATTTCACACATATCCTCTAATTTTGTACTGAACCATATTCCAAGTATTTTCACATCCCCTGGATCCCAGTTAATTCGAAAGTGAGGACAGAGTTTAATCTGGTTTCCCTTTTTGCTTCCTATCCACATAATCTGCGATTTTGTCGTGTTAAGCCGTAACCCTGAACACTTTGAAAAAGCGGTTAGAATGCCCATGGCTCTTGCCAAAGATTATTTCGAACCATCCTGTATTAATGTAGTGTCGTCAGCGTATTGCAGGAGTTCTATTTCCGAGTTATTGACAGATATTCCTTTAATTTCTTCATCACATTTAATTTTGATGGCCAAAATTTTTGCGACCAGAATGAAAATATAAGGCGATAAAGGGTCCCCCTACCTACAGCCTCTTTCTACGCTAAAATACTCTGACATGTGACCATTATTTGTGATACAGCTCTTAGGATTTTGTTGAAAAATTTGAACCCATTTAACGATAACTGGACCGAAGTTAAAAGACTCCAGTGTCTGTTTGATAAAGTTCCAGTCAACACTGTCAAAGGCTTTCTCAAAATCTAACAGAAAAATTAACCCTGGTATATTATTCTCCTCAGCAAAAGACATTACATCGTATATTAGACTAGTAATTTCCCCTATGAATCTCCCCTTCATAAAACCCTTTTGTGTTTCACTAATAACAGATGGAAGTACATTCCGAATTCGGTTTGCGATACCTAACGAGCATATCTTAAAGTCAACATTTAGTAGCGTTATCGGTCTCCAGTTGCTTACAAGTTTCCTATTTTTGCCTTCTTTTGGTATACATGTAATTATGCCTTGTTGTTGAAATATTGAGAGGGATTCGTGCTTAAATGCATAGCTCAACGATCTAAAGAGAAAGGGTCCAATTTCATCCCAAAATTTGGTATAGAATTCAGCTGGGAGACCATCTGAACCTGGGGATTTCCCCGTTTTCATATGGTTTAATGCTTCCCGGCATTCTGAATACGAGAGTGCACTCTCGCATGACAATTTTTCCTCTTCTGATAGCTTTACATTGTGGTTAGTGAAGTCTGTCCCTTCCTCTAAATTTGTATTTATGGAATATAATTTTGCGTAAAAGGACTTCATTTCCGCCAGAATATCGTTCGTGCCAGAAGTGTAGGACCCATCGTTCCTTTCAACTTCCGATAATGTCTCGAGAATCTGATTCTTTTTTTCCAATTGACAAAAGTATGATGAACTTTTTTCTCCATTTTCATACCAGTTTGCTTTGGACCTGATAATAATTCCCTCAATTCGTTTATATCTTATTGCTTCAAGTTCGAGCGTAGCTGGATCTAGTAAAGTTTTTAATGCACTTTTCTTGTTACAAGCGTCTAGTCCGTCATTCATAATCCAGCCGTCGTCCATTAGAGAATATCCGCGTCCATAATCCAAAGACCTATTCCATTTCCATATAACAGTATTAGCACCAAATTCAAAAAGACAAAAGTATACATAAACATAGGCTTGTTTCCTGCAAGAGAGAAGCGGTCAACAATTTTCAATGATGCCGGCAAGACATCATGATGTTCAAAAATATCAAATCCGTATCGCTGATCAGTATTCTTAATCCATAATATTCGTTATAGAGTCGTCATCTAAAAAAAAGATGTATCTCAGTCACGCTTTGATTGTGACTGTTCATATGAGTACCATGAGGATCTTGAAGTACATGGGTTCATACGGCCCCTAGCCCCGGGTTAGCGGAATTAGACACAAGTTACGAAACGTAGCGCCATAGATCTTGCACGCTACGTTCGTATTTTGCTATCAGCATGCGATATGTATCGCCAAATTTGAGAAACTTTGAGTGTAGGCGCTTGGTGGAATAGCCCTGTTTTGTAAGTTTCTGCATCAGTGTTTTGTGACGTTGATTAAAATCGTCACATTTAACACAGGATCCAGCAAATGCTACTAAGCGAGATATGTATACGCCATATGCAGGTCCCACTGGAATATTACTGTCCAGAAAGGGATAGTTTGCGATGTCGAAATTGTAATCATCTCTTTTGTCATAAAGTCGACGAGAGAGAATGCCCGCTTCATTTTTATAGAGATAGAGATCTAAATAAGATGTGCCTGTAGGACTATCTGTAGTTTCCTTCAAATCCAGTGAAGGTGGATATATATGCTTCACTGCGTCATTTATATAGCGATTATCCACAGCGAGAAGATCGTCTATATAGCGTTTGGTGAATGAGAAGGAACGGGCTTTGAATGGATCGGTTTTGAAAGCGCCTGCATATAGTCATATTCATAAGAGAACAGATATAGGTCAACCAATAGGGGTGCACAATTAGTACCCACTGGCATACCTATATGCTGTTGATATATTGTGTTGCCAAATTTCACATAGATATTTTTAATGAGAAATTCAAGCAACTCTATAAACAAAGAAACATCCCATGAATGATATCTCTTGTATGTAGTAGAGCTAAAGAATGCTTTATGGCTTCCGACATTATATATCTACGATCAGTTTGAACACAGATACTATTAATGAACTTACACGGTCAATAAGGTCCTGATGAGGGATTGTAGTATAGAGAGTCGAGAAATCCCATGTGGATACATATCTGTACGGTATGTAACCTTTAGCATCAAGTTCTTCCGTAAGACATTTTGAGTTTTTCAATACCCACATACATTCAACGCCAGAGTGCTTAGAAATAGTGGCGCAATACCTTTCCCAAAATGCTTTTACCTCCTCAAGGGCCCTCGTCAATAGGGTTGAAAGAATCTTGGTGGTGCAGCTTCTAGAACCAGCTATGAATCTAGCTTTGTATGGTGATTTATGCATTTTGGGAGTCCAGTATAGTTTTGGTATGTCGTTATGATTGGTTGGAAGACAAATACCTCTTTCCCTGAGAAACTTTTTGTGATTGTTAAATAAATCTTCCAGAGTAAATGCAGTTTGGGTGTAAGTAGACGTATTTGATAAAGATATGTCTACACTCAATTCTTTAACCAACACCTGGTAATAGTAATATTTACATATGAATATTATATTATTCGGAGCTTTGTCTGCTGGGACTATGACGAATTTACTCTGGAGATTTGCTAGAACTTCTTGCGAATTGGGGGTTCTCAGTACTTGTTTTGCTTGGGGAAGAGTACTTCTGTCAATATGGCGGATTGTTTCAACGACCTTGCTCTTGGTGAGGTCCAGCCAATCAGCGAGTACTGATGCGCAAATTGCAGGATTTAAGAGCCAATGCCTAGTTAATAAATCAAGTTTAATTGAGAGTCCCATAATCTAATTTGCTAGCATGTGCACCGCATAAAAAAAACAGACCTCTGCTCTGGGTATTCTGATCCTGCCATGTGTGTGTATGCTAGGAGATTGTGCATTGCATCGGACAATTTAATCTATTTTATTTATCAGTCCATGCATCTACCTTCATGCAACTTTGATATGACTTTGATATGGAATTATGCCATCACATGCCATTTTATTTACAAAATAAATTTCCATGAATGTCATTTGAAGCCATGTTTCATTTTTGAAATATTAAAGTGGCTAATTTGAATGATTAGTCGCATTAAATGAAGCAATAAGCTGATGTGAAAATCATGGAACAATCGAACCGTTGAAAGATCCATGCAGTTCAGGGTATGGGTAGATATCCACATTTTCCATAAATATATAAAACCTGAAGTTGACATAGCCCTACCTCGATCGAGGTATAATACATCGATCAAGGTATTTTCCCCAACTTGTCCAATATGTTGTCTCCGAAATATCGCTTAAAACATCTCGGATATATTATGTGGGACAGACAGTAGTTATTCTGTTCGTATAGTATAATACAACTGCTGTTTTTGCCAGCAAAAATGTACTAACTGGGATATATATCCCAATTGGGATAAAATATCCATGTCAGAAGTAGATTATTCATGTTTCAATCAAGCTGACACATACTGCTAGTTAATCCTTTCGTATAAGGGCATACAACAGTGGTGAGTGATGGGAAGTATACTGCAACAACAACGGGAAAAATATTGCACATAATCGCAATATCACAGAGAATGATTTTGGCGAGTAAAAGTCAGCAAAATTATACGATCGCATTGGCAGTTTTGTGAAAAAGATTCTACCTTGTTTTTGTAGTTTAGCTGCCGAAATTCGCCATTATGAGTTTAGTATGAGAATTAGTCACAATATCCCAATTAGGATATATTTCAATATCCAAACTTGAATTTAATATCCCAAGTGGGATATTTTTCCCAGTTAGTCATTTGCTGTGACCAGTTTAAATGCTGAAATTCGGCATAGCCGTTTTTACTGTGCAAATCGGTCAAAATATCTCAATTTGAACATATTTCAATATGGGGAGCGGGTGGGGAGAGCATAAAATTTTGAGAAATGTATTTGATTCAAATTTTTAAAAGCCAGGCAATGTGTTGTATGTTTCATCCCTCATGAAATCAAATGTCAGTATCTGTGTTTGTTTTGGTTCGAGAGATGCCCTAGTGTCGTTTCCCTCTGGGAAGAAAAAAGAGGAATCAGTCTCACACAATGTTCGTTCAGGCCAACGGACACAGTTAAGCCAGCAAAGCAACCTTGTCAGTGTCACAGCAGAGAGTGTACACATAGAGGCCATTCTCAAGTCAAGCGCTAAAATCCGAGCTGTCCACCATTATTATGGCAACCACAATATGTGTCTTTGTGCGATTTTTTTCAATTTTGATCATATATCCAATCCAATATATATAAAAAATCTTTGAGATAACTTCATTTCTGAGAGAAATGTAATATTCTACTTCTGACTACCTTAAGGAGGTGTACTTTTACCGTTGATTCATTGGAATGTTTATACTCTGTTTTAGATGGTTGAACTGTCACCTGGGAGCAGTGTATATGTATACCAGTACCACCAACAAATGCAAAATCTGATGGCAGTGAAGATGTTTGCTGAACACACTCTCGACGATATGGCAATGGGAATCTGCGGACACTAACTAGTAACATCATAGGAGGAATAAAGGGTGAGCAAAACTTTACTCTGTGAACTCCCATACTAAATTTTCCGGGCATGAGGTAGATGTCAGATATATTAGAGTTGGAGAATGTTAAGTATGTTCGTGAAATATCATAACGCCCGCACATCATTCTATTTCCATGTTTTCAGTTACAAAGAGGTTGTCACGTCATTTTGTAGATATTCAGAAAATAATATATTATGATACAAATTATTTAGTAGCCGAGATTACCTATTGCAGAAAACACATTCATCATTAATACCATGTGCATTGGAATCACATTAGTGTCATCGGCAGGGCCGCCTGAGCCTTGTGAATCAGAAATACTTCTCTAATGCTGTTTTTCATTCATTTCAGCTTTCTGTACAACACAATCGACAGCACAGCTTCTGTGGTCAACTGGACAATGGGATAGAAGAGCCGCAAGTGGAGGACTGTGGTGATCATTGTTGATTCACTTGCTATTTGCCATGTCTACATGGACTCAATTGGCAGAGATCATCTAACATAAGTCGCTATTCACAGTCAGATATATGAACAACAGTGAATTTATTGAAATGGGAGTTGAGGTGAGAATGTATGGTGCCTCTTTGATGTAAAAATCGCACGACGAACAAGAACAATAGTCTGTCTGGATACAAGCACAAAGGACTGTAAATAAGAAAGTAGTGACAAACCACACACGAAATAAATGAGCAGGATGTTTATTATATGTTACTGCAAAAATGTTTTAATAGTGCTGATGTGGTGAAGTGAGAGTGTGTGTTCCAGGTTCTATCTATTAATCACATGACTATAGTTTAACAATAGTCTGCCTGGATACAACAATCATGGACTGTACATCAGATAATAATTAAAGAATTGCCAAACCACAGACTGTAACGAAGTGAGCAGGATCTTGCTGTTTATGTTTCAATTGTGTTGAGATGTTCAGGTGAGAATGTGCGGTCCATCTTTTATGTAAAAACCACAGGACTGAGGAGAACAATAAACTGTCTGGATACAAAAACAAAGAACTGTAAGCAAGAAAGCATGGTCAAACCATAGACTGTAATTTTGGTAAAGAAGTAAGCGGATGTATCTATCAATTTACATTTTTGTATATGTTTTAATAGTGCTAAATACGTAATGTATGTCAAAGAATAAAACTAAAGTATTCTGCGGAAACAATCTGATTTATTGAAGTTTATAGTGTACTACTTTTCGCCATGACTTGACGGCACCTCGTAACTACACTTGACCATGGCTTATGCCTTACCAGTACCTTCTGTAGCAACCCGACTGTACCTTAATAGTATCTCCAGCTATAAAATTGCTGACCATACCTTGCACAAGACCCTGTACATTGAGTGTACCTCTGGATGAACCCTACTTGCGCCGTGCTCTTCGACTGGATTTATCCCAATGTACCTATACTATACCTTAATGGTCCTCAGCGATACCTTGTTACAGTGCCTTATTGATACCTTATTCAAGCGAGGTACAGTCAAGGCATCGTTAACATTTTTGGGACGTACCTTATCTGTACATTGCCCATGTTGAATCAAATGGCAAATTTGGAGGTACGGATAAGGCATATGCTTTAACTGTACCTGTCCTGTATGTATGTCGAATCTATGTCCTGTGCCTTATTGAGACCTTCCTGATACCTTATTGCTGTGAGGGTGACCGGTCGGAAAGGTCAATTGGCTGTGACCAAGATGACACCAAGCGGTATTAATCCATGAAAATATGGTCGCCTCCGACCAGGAAAAGTATGGTAACCATATTTCTTATGGTTGCTCTTGACCACTAAATATGTGGTCAGAAGAATCTTTCGACCATAATTTTGCTTGAGCGAGCATATATTGTATGGTCAACTTGACCATATAATTCACTGTCGGAGCGACCATAAAATATCTGGTCGCCTGGTGACCAGATCTTTTATGGTTACTCCGGCCATAAGTTGAATTGTCAGATAGTGACCATAAAACATATGGTACGTCATGTCTATACTATAACTTTTATGGTCGCGTGCAACCATATATTTTATGGTCATATCCTGCTAACAGTGTACATTGTGGACTGCAGCGTTTTGCTATGTATTAGTCCGTATAACATAGACGCGGATATTCTCTAATGGACGACGGCTGGATTATGAATGACGGACTAGACGCTTGTAATAGAAAACATAGCAAAATATAGATATAGTACACCTATGTCTTCAGCTAATTTCTGGATACGATGTGGATTCCGTGGAGATCGAATGTTCGATTGACAACAAAGATACTGAAATTTTTTAATTTAACTGGTAATTATAGTTTTAATTCATGTTACAAGTTACAGAACGCCATGCCTGCTGCCCCCAACATATGTTGTCAAATAGTACAAGCGGCAACTTTATGTAGAACCGTTCTTGGTTAATGAATGACCAACAGCTAGATGATAATCCTTCAAAGCCACATGTGTGATATGAAATACATAACATTCCACAATAATATGCTAAAGAGAATATACGCTAGAGCTCAATATAGACATCACAGAGACGTCATTCTGGAAGTAGTTCGATTCCTTATGTTGCACATCTAGTATCCACCCACAAAGTGTGAAAACGTTGAGCTCTCTAGACCCAGGTGTGAAGAAGGTGTCGAAGCATAATCATCCATTCATTGTTGCTTTTGTGATACTCAGAGTTGTATGAAGGCATCTTGCGACCTTGCAACGTTGCCCACCGCCGTAGACGTCCACACACGGATCTGTATGGAAAGATAGCAATATAGCATTGAGAAATTGCAGCAACAAAAAATCCTGATGAAAATACCTTCCATATGATAATAACGACATAGTGACGCCAACATTGAAGAAAATCGGAATCGGATTGCTTTATCTGAATGATCCGTACACAAACTTAATTTGTGTCAAATTTCGTTGCGTTAGGAACGGGAAAAATTAAAATATTAGAACGTAATCACCCCTACCCTATTTTGGCTTCATATTTTTTATGCCCTGGTGCCGTTGGAAATGGACCTGCTGAAGCCCTGAAGTACACATTAGATGGGTACACCGAATTAACTAAAAGACAATTATCTGTCACAAACACAAATCAGGCAGAATGAACAAGGGGATGCTGCAAATGTAAAACAAAAAATCGAGAAAGAAATTATCCTTCAAGCTCCTGACGCCATTATGACGTCAAAGTCGTAATAGTTTATCTAATAGAACAGTATTCAGCTGTCAAGTATGGAAAGATTCAGATAGTTTAGTGAAATAATAAAAAAGACATACAAAAAATAAGTACCCCTCACCTCATCTCGTCAGATCACCGAAGTTAAGCAGCGTTGAGCTCGGTCAATACTTGGATGGGTGACCGGGTGCTGTACTGACTGGGCTGATCAGTGTCCAGAATAATAGGAACTGTGGACACTCTCGTGTTCTGGCACATGTAGGCACCGTCGTGATATGACTGAAACAATGTTGAAAACAACGTTAAATCCTACTCACTCACTCAAGAATTTGTTTTGTCCTGGTCAGATAACGGTAAAGACATGCATGGTGTGACCTTAAGGATAGCTATCCCCTTAGAGGCAGGTTTTGCACCCCCGTGACAATTTGTCGTCTGTATCAATAAATATACAAGATAACCATAATAAACTATATATTTTGTGAAAGCGTACATCGTAGGGATTCCAACTGTACGATTTGTATAACCGACGCTGCTTTTAAAAAATTAAAATGAAAACAATAGCGTCCATTTTTCAATTGAAATTTCATGAAAACTGTTGGTCTTTTTTCAACTTTGATGGTATACCTTGATATGAGACAATTTGAACTAGTAAACTCTATCTCATTTTTTTAAATTTTTGCCTGGTTTTGTTTTTACAGCTATTTTACTAAAATGAATTGAAAAACCGTACTATTTTACGGTCGTTTGTCTTAAAAGTTGAATAATTAAATAACTAATCCGAACTTACAAAAAGTGAGATAAGTTTACTAGATCACCTTACAAGTAACAAGCATGCCAAATTTCAAAAGCATAGCATGGATACTTTTCGAGAAATAAACGTTTAAATCTCGGATTTTGTACAAAAATGAAAGGCTAGAAATCGGGCAAAATGTGTTCAGCTATACATCTGATGAATTGATCCAAATTTTTGGCTTCAATTCTATTGTCAAATACATTTTTAATCTATCGAATGGGACCTACTCGAATTCCTGTTTATTCTGGATAACTATTACACTAAGTTTTTTTCATCAAGGTGGTTTAAAGTCCAATTTAAACTTTAAAAACTTGCTAATACTTGTTCAGCTGAGAATTGTTTACACCTGTGTAGATCACTTCACGGCGGGTATCTGAGTGAAGTGTCAGTGTTATAACTAGAAACAAAAATACGGATGTTTGCATGGTTTTGATCAGAAGGGGGTAGATTAATGTAAATAGGTAGGACTAATAGATAATTAGCTTACCATAATACTGCGGAAATGAGTTTTGGAAACGGAAATTTAACAGACAAAAATAACAGTAGCCAAGCCCAAGCTAAGGCAATCTGTTTAATTGTTCCAGTGCCTCGGAAACTAAATTTTTAAACCTAATATTGAAGCACTTCTATTTATAATTTTGATTTCATTTTTTCACCAAATGTTAGAGGAAATAGTGAATATTTGAATGCAGAAAAAAACGATCAGTTTTGACCCTCTAAGTGGATAGCTATCCTTAAGCACCACCGTAGATGCCGTCTGGAGCTGACCAGCAGACGACACACATTCATAAATAGAGGTCAAATTAAATCTACTCCGGGGTGCAACGAACACCTTATTTAGACATCTTTTGACGATTTAGCTCTAGGACTATCAAACCATTTACCACATCTTCAATGATTAGTTCTAATGTAATTCTTGAATTCTTTTTTTTATACGAGAGCCATTTTATCGCATGTCCTTGGCACATATATTTCCAGCATATTTCCAGGAAATGCAGTAACTGCCAAAGCATGAGACTCGCATCGATTAAATAACGAGAGTGCAGCGGTTTAACAGATTTTTTAAAATCTCGAGTTAAACGGTTGTTGAACTAATAACAGTTTACTGCGACAAGCTTATGCCAGTAACATAAGCAAAATGGGTACCTAATTCTGATCGAATACAGCTTTATGTCTGTACGGTGTTTTATTGCACGAATAAAATATTTAGCTAATTTCCCGTCCAACGCTCTACAATAAAAATCAACATACAAAATGACTTTATTCTTAACAGAATAACAACGATTCACTATTCCAATATTCTTAATGCTTAATAATCCTTCAGGCGCAGCAACCAAGGTAACCGGACTGAATCGCCATGCATGTTGTTACTCCGAGCAAAGGTGTTTATTGTACAAGATGACCCTCATCAGTCATAGAATTATTCATTAAACTGGGAAAGAATTGCCAATTTATCCATAGAATTGCACTGTGATAGAAAAGGAAACGGGCGGAATACCATTATATTACTTAGCTGAACTATTTCAGATTGTCAATTTGTGTTTCAGCGCTGCGGTCGTGGAACTAGAATTCTATGATACAAGGCGAGAGTGCTAAACAGCAGTGGTCCACCGATTCCAGTGGTCCACCGATTTCAGCCACAACATTAGGTTGTCCTTATATTAATTTTTATATTGCTTGTACCAGTACTCGAATTTCATGTGAGCAGATCAGCAAGAGTAGCATTCCAATCCACTCCAGAGATTGGCGACTGGCTCCTGACCGACAAAGAACAAGTGGTTTGTTGGACTTTTAGTTAGGTTTAACAGTCTAACGAAAGTAAATGTCGAATCGTTATTTCTTTCAGACGAGCAACAATATCTACGGAAGTGCAGGATCATATCCTTGCGGGATAGTATCATCTACCGTTAAGCAAATAAAGCCATGAAATAAATCCATGTTCTCAGAGAAAGATTCGGAGTGCTGGGAAATCTGCAATTGTACATGTATTTAGATATATTTTAGCTGTGATTTCACGAATGGGTCTACAGATTAACCGGCAATACATTAAAATTGATGAGATTATGTTTTATCTGCCCAAATCAAACTAAGATCAACTAAAAATTGGACCGATCAACCTGGTCGACAGCCACAAGCTCGGCGGAGGCAGGGTCAACAATATGAGCGGGCTGAGAAAGCCTTTTTAGTCTGTTTTCAGTTTTGAATGAAAGTGTGTTCACTGATTTCTTTTTAACTTTCGACGAATATGTTTTACATCAGTTTGTTTCTCCTATATGCACCTTCCTTTACGTATGATGGAAACGTTGATATCACCTTCATCCCCCATGCTCCATGCTGAAGGCGAACATCTGGTGTTTGCTGGGGACTCATGTACGTGATCCCGTGACTGTGACTACGGGGTTATACGAGATATATTCGCTCAGCAAATTCCATATTTTGTCACAGTGTCACACGTTAGGCCTGCCAGCCAATCAAAATCCGATCAGTATAATTCTTATCAAATCAGAAAAATTCTCAATAAAAGGGAAGAAGTGACCCCTTACTGCATGTCCAAAAGTTGCTTAAATCAGTGTTCTCACTTCAAGTAAAAAAGAGTTCCGTATCCATGTCAGTTTCTCAATTTCAAAGGATTCTGTGTGGCCTCATTCTTGCGTCAGGATTTCATTATAAATTTCTGTGTCGACACTCGGGTAAAATAGTATCTGCATGTTTAGTCGTCCGAGTGATGGATTCTTGATCAAATAAATTGTTTAAATGAAGCTGTCATGATAGGATGACTGATTCAATTGCCTATTATTATTTCTCGATATTGATGTACAAGTGACCCCTGTGCAGAATGATCAGATAAAAAAAAATCTTAAAATGTGAATCACTAACTTCATTCAATGAACCCAATCTACCATCATTAATTCACCATCCAAGCTTAATCATAATTTATTCGTTAAAGAACACGTATACGAGCTATACAGGGTGCTGACGTTGATGGTATATCTGTATTATTAATTGACTGTGTATGTTATTGATCGAATACGACGAAAACGGCCTATATCATCGTCAAGCAACCGCCCATATTGACCGAAGTAATATTGGCCGAGTTGTCACCCCTACTGACCGAGTTGTAACCCATATTGGTTGAGTTATAATCCGTATTGGTCGAGGTCATGGAAGTCAAAACGGGAGTTGCAGCTGTATATGTACTCAACAGTCAGGGGCCATCGCGTGAAACACCTGCTGTTTTTTTCTTCAGCAGACGACACACGACTACCGTGTAGCACGGTCCATCGATTCTCATTCTCGTGGCATATGATGTACGGTATACCTCCGACTGTCAGATACATGGATAGTTGAGGAGGTTATAACTCTGACAATGGGGGGGAAGACTGATTCCAGGATTAACTGGTCCTAATCATGCTTATGCGGCATGTACTCGAGCTTTGTGTGTGCATCTTCGCAAGAACGACACTCTAATCTTCTCAAGAGACTGACTATGCTGCCTCCTTACAGACACGGTAATCGGTGTGTTGTACATTTAGTCAGGTGTGGTGATCTAAGTGTGGTTAATTTTGAATCGTTATATTTGTTTGATGAGTAACAATATCCAAGGAAGCGCTGGACCAGATCCTCGCGGGATAACTGGATCTTCCTTTAAGGAAATAAACCCACGAATTCCACACGTGCTCCTCTATTTAACACTCTTGTTGTAGTTTTAAGCACTGTTTTACTATAGCACACTCATTCGGCCTGCATAAAACTAGAGCAGCGGAGACAATATATACCGCCCGAGATAACTCAACCTGTGAGACATTGATCTTCGAACGTCCTGCCATTTGAGATTACAGAATAAAAACAACGATTACCAGGTAATAGCAGCTCGCGTCTGGCACTTGGAAAATGTAGTACATTGTATTTGAATATAGAGTAATATATTCTCACCAAATGCATTGTTATGACAGCTTTTATATAATATAATATAATAGCTTTTATACTTGTTTCAAAGCCTTTCCAATTTATCCATATGATTGCACGCTGATGGACAGGGGAACAATGCCAATGTAATTATCTTACTTGGTTACACCCTCCCAGATTGCCATTTCGTGTCACATCGCTGCGTTGATGGCATTCTGTGACAGTGCTACAAAAGCAGTGATTCTGGGCTTGGGACTTTATCAGCTTGTCCTTGTGAACTGCACGACAGGAACGGCATGTGAATCCGCTTCGGAGGTCTAGGGCAAGTAGTTTGTCATCCTTTTATTCAGGTTTAGTTACGGTACCCGAGAGAGAGTACATGTTGGAGCATTATTTCTGTTGGACGAGCAACAATATCTAAGAAATTAGATATCAGTAGATATTATGCTGTTTAACACAATTTTGTGATAAATGGCTTCAACAAATTGTGTTGAAATGAACTCGATGGACATATCAGAACAGAATCGTGTTTTGTGTTATTTTCAATACCAGGTTGGTGCTAAAATGGCCTCAAAACAATTTTTTACTGGCCTGCATATTGGTATTCCACTTACGCCATGTAGAGGTGTTATCTGTTATCGGTTCAAGCTGCTTAATATCGTATTGATGTGTGAATGATTCCTGCTTTGTCTGCATCCCCATGCCATCATTGATTATCAAAGGTTACAACAGAGTACACTTCCATTAGACAGCGATTACCAAAGGTTACAACAGAGTACACTTCCATTAGACAGCGATTACCAAAGGTTACAACAGAGTACACTTCCATTAGACAGCGATTACCAAAGGTTACAACAGAGTACACTTCCATTAGACAGCGATTACCAAAGGTTACAACAGAGTACACTTCCATTAGACAGCGATTACCAAAGGTTACAACAGAGTACACTTCCATTAGACAGCGATTACCAAAGGTTACAACAGAGTACACTTCCATTAGACAGCGATTACCAAAGGTTACAACAGAGTACACTTCCATTAGACAGCGATTACCAAAGGTTACAACAGAGTACACTTCCATTACACAGCTCTGGAGTAGATCATCATTAAATTCGAGCAATATTTACCAGGTAGAAATCAGGAATTGCCACCATGTTGAATATGTTGTTGTAAATATGTAGCCCCTCTTGCTCATGCCGGCTGTAACTGAAATTAGCCTGCTGATGGGCCGATATGAACATACTATGCTGGACCGGCAGATAAACTTTGACCTGTGAGCAAGAGCTGCAGTGGTTAAATGATGCGGTCGTTAATACCGCAGTTCGACCATCACAAGAATACATTGGGGATTAAATAAGATTGGATTCCCGCGAGTCAAAGATTCTGTCGGTGCAACTAAAGCTATAAAACCAATCAGTGCGCCCTATTTGTTTGTAGATTTGGTGTTATTTTATGTGTAACTACCTCAGTCCTCCACAATCTTGCCACAATATTATGTTGTCACTATATTTATGTTTATATTGCATGTACCAGTACTCGAATTTCGAGTGAGCAGTTCAGCAAGTGTAGCATTTCAATCCACTCCAGAGCTCCTGACCGACAAAGAACAAATGGTTTGTTGGACTATTAGTGAGGTTTTATAGAATGAGGGAATTTATTGTCGAAACGTTATATCTGTTTGACGAGCATCAATATCTGCGGAAGTGCGAGATCAAATCCTCTCGGGATAACATCATCTTCCGTTAAGCAAATAAAGCCATGAAATAAATCCATGTCTCAATAAAAAAGATCTGTTTGTAATTTAGGTACTGTTTTATTTGTAACTTGTCTATCTGCCTGAAAAAATAGGGCAGAATGGTCATTGCCATCGGGGACAACTCAGTCTGTAAGATATTAACACAGAATCGTATTGCTTTCAGTATAAATCCGTGTTGATTATGACATATTTTTTGTTACTTTCAACACAATAACGGAGCTAAAATGTCTTCCACAGAATTGTTTCACAGTGTACACAATCTTCAGCTATTATCAGTTTCACTGAACGCATGTATTCGTATACTATTATAGGCTACTGGATTTGATTATATATCAAGGACCATGAACATCAACCGTGACAGAATTAAGGGAGGCAACTCATCAACAGGGTTACAGACACCGGGAATTCAGCAAATAATACCCCTAGCCCAGCGAAGCGTAGTTTATTCAATTCATTCTGATACAGGCCCAGTGGACCAAATTACAGAAATAATAACAATAAAACAATGATATTCAACCCAAACGTTTCAATGAAAACCCTAACACCCTAAATATAGACAATTGTACAACTAGATAATTAAATATGATATAAACATAATAAAGAAATAGGGCATTTCGTTGTGAGTCGATTACGCATGCTGCACTCCAAATTGAACTCTTGAACAACCATAGGGGCTAGAGACGTCGGAGTTTCTCCAAGTGATATGCCTGGAACCATTCATACGCAATGGAGTACTATGGTTGAACTGCACATGCGCAACAGGAAATCTATCGAGAACGACGGGGGTTGGTACCAGGCACGCACAGAAGGACAATGTGAGTTGACTGCTCATGGGCAACCAGAAGTGAAACTCTGGACTCCAGAATTTCAACAAAGGATACCCCTGGAACTAGTAATGTTTAAATAGGCTATTGTGCGTCGAAAATTCCTGGCAACCGGAAGTACAACTCTATCCCGAGAAAGACAGGGGTTAGAGACATCGTCGTTTCACCGCAGGAGACGCCTGGATCCAGTCATGAGTGCATTGTGGGCTAACTGCGCGTGCGAAACTGGAACTCTCTATGGCTTATAGCAGGGGTAAGAGACATCAGGGTTTCACCAACGCAAACCCCTGGACAGTCATGGCAAAAGGGAATTGTGGGTCCATAGCTCATGCGTAATCGGAAGTGGAACTCGCTACCGAGAACAACAGGTGTTAGAAAAATCGAGTTTTACCGACGGATACCCCTAAATGTAACAGTCCACACTAGTGGCCCCTACCTAATTACATAATAAGGAAGGTCGCCCCCTCCCCCCTTTTTACTAACTGATATCTGTAATACCATCTGTTTGGGCGTAGCCATTCCTCCTAACGAGCATATAACAATTCATTGCGCCTACGTGCCACTACAGAGTTAATTGTTCCAAAAAGTGAATATTGGGCTAAAATCCGCACTTTTTCGAGGCACGAAAATGATGATTCCTTTATGGCGATAACATTTTACAAAAAACCCGAGTAGGTCGGCTCCTCTTTTTTTTTCGTCTCTTCAAAATGCGTTGGACAGGGAACACTTTCACATGCATCAAAAGAAAATCATTCCGTACGTTTTCTCTGGGTGATGGGTCGAATTTCAGAAAATAAACAATTTTACAGGGTTTTTGTTGAAATTTTTTAAAACTAATTATGACTGAAGAGCCGAACTTTAGGTGTGGATTGCACCCAAAGCATGCACCAATAACACGCAATAGAGCATTTTTAGTCGACTGCGCATGCACAAGCGGACGTGGAACTCTCTACCAAGTACAACAGGGGTTAGAGACAACGAGGTTCACCAACGCAGACCCATGGACACAGGCATGTGCAAGAGAGCACGCGCAACCGGAAGAGCAGTTCTTGGTTTTGCTGGTAATTCCTGACGGATTCAATCGTTTTCTTTTCAGAAATGTTGTAGACTAGGAATTGTTAATGTTTTATTGGTCTATATTTTTTTTATATTTCACTATTCAGATAATAGTAGGACGCTGTTCATGACTAGGACATGAATAAAGAAGAGTTGAGTCTCCATAATTGCTACATAGACCATACTCGTAGAGGGCTACAAGATGACCTCATTACTTTCCTGATCCGACACAAGGAGAGGGGGGGGGGGGCGATGGTTGGAATATGTAAACAAATAAGTGAATTGTATACTATGGTCATTAACTCGAAGAGTTGAACCTCCATATTCGGCACATAGACTATACTCCCAGAGAGCTAGAGGATGGCGTCGCTAGTTTTCCAATCGGCGCAGTTCGCTCATATGTAGAATTTGGTTGAAGTTTCGCTTTTTTATTGGCGAGCGTGACAATCACTCCAGACAAACCCGGTCAGAATATACATTACTGAGAGGGATAACGCCATCAGTAAGCTGTTGGTCGAGAAAGGAATTGAGAATACATTTTAAAATCATTGGTTGGCATCGGCAATGGGTGCTGCTCGTCCGATGACCAGATAACGATTTTCAAGAATTTGGGGAATGTTGCCCGAACATAGTAATTCTTTCGACTGAACCTTATCTCTCTGACTACACCAAAGATTCGTATCTTGATCCGTCGACTGTATTCCAGGTGTCAGGTTTACTATTTTCATGCCATATGCTTACTATGGCCGTATGTACAAGCGAAAAATTTGAAGCAAAAGTTAGTAACGAAATCCTGAATGCACTCGAAGTTCTGTCCTTTCTCAGAGGATTACACGTTTACGTCAGCAAGGTGTGATAAAATTGATGCGAAGATCTACCCACAGAGTACATTTCCATTAGACGGAATAGGAGCAGAAATTCGTCGTGTTCTTGGAGATTTATACTGCTATCACGAATGTATATGAGAATCTCATAAGCGCATTCTGTTCACTATTTAGAAAAGAGAGAAGAGCGAAAATATGAAGTGAGTGAAATCTCACGCGCAGCCATTACAAATCTACGCCACCAGTTGTACGGTATGTTGTATAAACATACGGCCAATCGATTTTAGCTTCCCCCTAACTCTGTTGAAAATTACATACACCAAATGTTTGTATTCTAAATCTTCATGCCACATGAAATTCACGTGTAAAGTTGTTACTAAGGTCAATTTGTATAAGAAAGTAAATGTCGAAACATTATTTTTGATCAACAAGCACCGAAGTTCATTGGAGAGAGCAGGATTAGATATATGGCCTTCTGACATATATGTAGGTTTATTGTCTTGGTGGGAAATTTACCGCACGTCGTCGGGCATTACAGGTTAGTTTTTCTGCTCCTGTTTTTTTTTTTTCACCAACGGAGATCCAAGGACACAGGCATGTGCAAGAGAGCACGCGCAACTGGAATATCAGTGCTTGGTTTTGCTGGTAATTCCTGACGGATTCAATCGTTTTCTTTCTAGAAATGTTGTAGACTAGGAATTGTTAATGTTTTATTGGTCTATATTTTTTTTATATTTCACCATTCAGATAATAGTAGGACGCTGTTCATGACTAGGACATGAATAAAGAAGAGTTGAGTCTCCATAATTGCTACATAGACCATACTCGTCGAGGGCTACAAGATTACCTCATTACTTTCCTGATCCGACACAAGGAGAGGGGGGGGGGGGCGATGGTTGGAATATGCAAACAAATAAGTGAATTGTACAATATGGTCATTAAATCGAAGAGTTGAACCTCCATATTCGGCACATAGACTATACTCCCAGAGAGCTAGAGGATGGCGTCGCTAGTTTTCCAATCGGCGCAGTTCGCTCATATGTAGAATTTGGTTGAAGTTTCGCTTTTTTATTGGCGAGCGTGACAATCACTCCAGACAAACCCGGTCAGAATATACATTACTGAGAGGGATAACGCCATCGGTAAGCTGTTGGTCGAGGAAGGAATTGAGAATTACATTTGAAAAATAAATTGATGGCATCGGCAATGGGTGCTGCTCGTCCGATGACCAGATAACGATTTTCAAGAATTTGGGGAATGTTGCCCAAACATAGTAATTCTTTCGCATGAACCTTATCTCTCTGACCACACCAAAGACTCGTATGTTGAAATTTAAATCTTGAGTCCGTCGACTGTATTAAAGGTGTCAGATTCCCTATTTTCATGTCATATGGTTTACTACATATGACCTTATGTAAAGTCGAAAAATTTGGAGCGTTTATCTTCGCAAAAGTTAGTAATGGAGTACGACATCCTGAATGCACTCGAAGTCCTTTCTTTTACTATTTCTCACAGGATTACACGTTTACGTCAGCAAGGTGTGATACAATTGATGCGAAAATCTGCGTACAGAGTGCATTTCCATTAGACGGAATAGGAGCAGAAATTAGTCGTGTTCTTGGAGATTTGTACTGCTATCACGAATGTATATGGGAATCTCATAAGCGCATTCTGTTCACTATTTAGAAAGAAGAGAAGAGCGAACATATGAAGTGAGTGAAATCTCAAGTGCAGCCATTACAAATCTACGCCGCCAGTTGTACGGTATGTTGTATAAACACGGCCAATCGATTTTTCACCCTAACTCTGTTGAAAATTACACACACCAAATTTTTGTGTTCTAAATCTTCATGCCACATAAAATGCGTGTGTAAAGTTGTTACTAATGTCTATTTGTATAAGGAAGTAAATGTCGAAACATTATTTTTGATCAACAAGCACCGAATGTCATTGGAGAGAGCAGGATGAGATCTATGGCCTTCTGACATATATGTAGGTTTATTGTCTTGGTGAGAAATTTACCGCACGTCGTCGGGCATTACAGGTTAGTTTTTCTGGGTTTACCTCATATTGAGGCGTTTTCCTCATCAGACGCCCTCGATGCTCATCCATTAACATCAGATGGGCTACTTATTTGAGCTGATCTGTCATCACAGCTCTCGAGCTAGCGTATCTAATTCTGCTTAAGCCAGTGCTAGGGTCGTATGTTTACTCCATAGTTTCCAAGTGAAGACCCACAATAAAAGCGCGGCTGAGAAACCAAGGTTACGTCTTACCATCCTCCGTATTCTGTGAGGTGCGGACGGAGACTTTCTAGTGGAGTCATATGGTTGCTTTGTAATTGCCAGATGTCGCAAATGTGTTCCGCCTCGTACTTATCTCGCCAATTTATGAAAACCAGCAGTGTGACTGTGTGTATAACTGTGTATATTGGGTACCATTTTATTGTTAAATTAAATTCAATCTGGAAAGTCTAGGTGACGTGAAACTGTACCGGAAGGGATAAATCAAGCTTAGAGAGATTGGCATCGGAATGTCTGTCCATCTACATTTACGATTACATATTAGAATCAATGACGTTGCTAAATCCCCATATACACAAATTTTACCAAGTTTTTTTTTTAAACCTGAATATAGAGCAATACATTTTGCCAAATGCATCGGTTTGAACAACCCAGAAATTATTGAAAATAGCGCTCAGAGCACTTACTCATATCACAGGAATAATCATTTGAACTAAAACGGTCATTGATGACAATCCCGTTCCATGTCGGTCGATCTCAATGACATATGGTTTGGAAATAAAACACATTCTACATTGCTAAATAGTGTATAGCCACATAAAAGGCCTGTAGTAAACACGCGACAGATTGTAACAAACCACGCATGCTGCAAAATAATTTCCACGACACGAACATTTCAATAAGTGCTAGGAATGGATTTGGTATTAAAATCAAAACATCATTGTTTGCGGGTAGGTCATGTCTGTTAAAGTTAGCGAAAATCCTTCAGTTTGACAATCCCTGAAAACATAGAACTTTGCTCAAGGTTTAGCGTCAATGGTATAAAAATCTGTCATGTGGTGTGGGCCCCAGGTGATGCGTTCTGTAACTTGTAACGTAAATCAAAACCAATTACCGGTTAACTTCCAGTTTTTCAGTACAGTTGGTTATTGCATATTCGACGCCACATGAGCAGCTGTACAAGAACAAAATAAAAATCTGATCCAGAGATTGATTGAAAACATAAGGATACAAACATGTTTAGTGGACCTGAGTATTGTTCATTGGCGCAAGAGAAGGAACATTTGCGGCAGGTGTAATAGCACGAGATCCCAGATCTTCATTGACGCGAATAAATCCATCAATCCATTAGTGCGTATATACGTATAATTTGGTTGTATAGTTGACCTACTTGTTACTTACAACCTCGTGTTTCCGCCTGAAAGAACTAGGTAAGAATGTACATTACCGGCAAATTTGCAAGAATCAGAATGTTTGTTTCTTAATAAAAATCTCATCCGGAGATTTAATGAGATATTTTTCGATATATAAAATGTGTTGTTGGATCGAGCTGTATAGGTTCATTAACCTGAGAGAAGAGACATTGTACAGGTTCATTAACCCGAGAGAAAAGACATTTTACAGGTTCATTAACCTGAGAGAAGAGACATTGTACAGGTTCATTAACCTGAGAGAAGAGACATTGTTCAGGTTTATTAACCTAAGAGAAGAGAAAGTGTCAACTGGCAGCTGGAAAACACGTTTCTGACCATATTTTGCATAATAATTCCTCTTTCAGCGAAACGAAAATGTTAGTACGTTAACGTATGTATAGAAAACGGTCCCTGGAGTCCAAGCAAAGGATTGAATGGAGAAAGTTAAGTGTGGTAATTGCATGTCCGGAGGCGGCGGCTCTCACCGTCTGCTTTTGAGCGGTAAAATTCCGGTCATATTTGGGGAAAACTCCAAATTTCACTTTCCACCCAAGCTCGAGAACCAAAGTAACAGTCGGGCCTCAATTTCACTGACATCAGATTTATCTTGCAGACAGTATGTCTGCCAAAATCCATGAAAATCCAACTTGTTTATATAATATTAAAGAAAATCCCTTATACAAATGTGTTATGTGAAATTTTTGGTAGGCCAATGGCGGCCAATTTTTGCACGGAGCATCTTCTTGTGAACTATCACTCCAGTTATAATAGATTGCAGAGATAATATTATCAGTGCAGTCAACAGAGGAGTGAACAGACTTACTGCTCTTATAATAGTATCACTGCAGCACCCCTCTTAATATTGTTGACCGTACTGATAATATTACCACTGCAGTCTTCCCGATACTATTATCACAGGAGTGGGTGAGTCGATGGTAAAGTTAAATTGGCTCGATTTTAAGAGTTTAATAATTCCAAACACAAATAATAGACTATTTGTATAGATTTTAAGACTTTAAGAAATCTTTTTATAGAGCATCTACTTTAGATGATATTTTCGGTTGGGTAAAATAAGATTCAATTTTAGGTTATTTGAGAGAAATCGGTTTGTTACTTAAATTTTATTGTATATACAGGTTTTTAATGCGTTGTGTTGATTACGATTAGATTGTTTGGATTTTGACCTGTTTTGCTGACGTACTTAGATAAGGTTTTTGTTTGATCTTCGCTATATAGCTGAAATATTGCTGAACGCGACCTTAATACATAATTCGCTTTATAATATACATATATGGGTTTACCGGTATCAACGAAGAAATGATATCTCTTGCTTCAGAAGATTACTCGTGCTTGATCAGTCTTACACTCGAACAGAAGTAAAGGTTTTTCACGTCCCGCAAATGTCTCTTCTCTCAGGTTAATGAACCTATACATCTCGATTCAACAACACATTTTTATATATAGAAAAATAACTAATTAAATCTCCGGATGAGATTTTTATTTAGAGACAAACATTTTGATTATTGCAAATCTGCCGGTAATGCCGGCTGAGGTCTCTTGCTTTAACACCTGCCGCAAATGTTCCTTCCCGCACCAAGGAGCAATGCTCTAGGTCCACAAAACATCATTGTATCCTTATGTTTTCAACCAATCTCTGGATCAGATTTTTAATTTGCTCTTTTACAGCTGCTCATGTGGAGGTCGAATATGCAATTAATAACAAGAATAACCGACTGTACTGAAAAACTGGAAGTTAACCGGTAATTGGCTTTGATTTACGTTACAATTTACAGAACGCATCACCTGCGGCCCACACCGCATGATAATTATTATACCATGGACATGACCTACCCCCAAACAATGACGTTTTGATCCAGAAACTCTCAGAATCTAAACCTTGCGCTTATTGAAATGTTCGTGTCGAGGAAATTGTTTTGCAGCATACGTGGTTTGTTGCAATCTGTCAATGCAAACCCTTTCATGGATTAACTACAGGCCTTTTACGTGGCTATACACTATTTACCAATGTAGAATGGGTTTTAATTCCAAAACATTTGTCATTGAGATCGACCGACATTGAAAGGGATTGTCATCACTGACCGTTGTAGGTCAGATGACTATTCCTGTGGTATGAGTAAGTGCTCTGAGTGTTATGTACATCAATGATTTCTGTGCTGTTCACACCGGTGCATTTGTCAAAATGTATTGCTCTATCTAGGTTAAAAAAACTCAAACAAATTGGTGAAATTTGTGTGTATGAGGATTTAACAACGTCATTGATTCCAACCTGTAATCGTACATGTAGATGGGCAGACATTCCGATGCCAACCTCTGAAAGTTTGATTCCTTTCTTCCGGTACAGTTTCACTTGACCTATATTTTCCAGGTGGAATTTAATTTAACACTGAAATAGTACCCAATATATCCAGTTATACACACAGTCACACTGATGGTTTTCTAAATTAATGAGATATGTAAGCGGCAGAATCAATTTACGACGTCTGGCGACTAAAAAGCAACCATATGACTCCACAAGAAAGCCTCCGTCCGCACCTTACAAAATACGGAAGATGCTAAGACGTAGCCTTGGTTTCTCAACCGGGCTTTTATTGTGTGTGTTCATTTGGGAACTATGGAGTAACCACACGACCCTAGCATTGGTTTAAGCGAAACTAGATACGCTAGCTCAGGAGCTGTGATGACAGATCAGCTCAAATAAGTAGCTCATCTGATGTTAATGGATGAGCATCGAGAGCGTCTGGTGGAGAAAACGCCTCAATAAACATAGTAAACATGGCAAATGCAAGAATACCCAGAAAAAACTAACCTGTAATGCCCGAAGACGTGCAGTAAATTTCCCAACAAGACAATAAACCGACATATATGTCACAAGACCATAGATCTAATCCTGCTCTGTCCATTGAACTTCGTTGTTTGTTGATCATAAATAATGTTTCGACAATACAAATTAACCTTAGTAACAACTTTACACGTGCATTTCATGTGGCATAAAGATTTAGAATACAAAAATTTGGAATATGTAATTTTCAATAGAGTTAGGGTGAAGCTAAAATCGATTGACCGTATGTTTATACAACATACGACCGTATGTTTATACAACATACGACCGTATGTTTATACAACATACGACCGTATGTTTATACAACATACCGTACAACTGGCGGCGTAGGTTTGTAATGGCTGCACGTGACATTTCACTTATTTATGGTTTCGCTCTTCTCTCCTTTCTAAATAGTGAACAGAATGCGCTTATGAGATTCCCATATACATGTACATTCATGATATCGATACAAAACTCCAAGAACACGACGAATTTCTGCCCCTCTTCCGTCTAATGGAAATGCACTCTGTACGCAGATCTTCGCATCAATTTTATCACACCTTGCTGACGTAAACGTGTAATCATGTGAGAAATAGTAAAGGACATGACTTCGAGTGCATTTAAGATGTCGTATTCCTTAAATGACTTTTGCAAAGATAAACGCATTAAATTTTTCTACTTTACATACGGTCATATGTAGTAAACCATATGGCAAAAGAGTAAATCTGACATGTTGAATGCAGCCGACGGACTAAAGATTTAAATTTCAAGATACGAGAGGTTGGAGTAATCAAGGAGATATAGTTTAGCCGAAAGAATTACCATTTTGGAGCAAAGTTCTCCAAAGTCTTGAAAATCGTTATCTGGTCATCGGAGGAGCAGTACTCATTGCCGATGCCAACCAATAATTTTAAGACAGTGGAGGACGTTCATTTCTAGAGGTATTATTTCATGAGGTTAAGAGAAGATGATCCATGTAAACAATGGGGTCATCATAATCGCCAAATGCATGTATACTACTTAAAAACCATAACAATGAATACATAGACAGATTTAATTTTTTTCTTGCTTGATGCTGAATAAATCAAACTTCCCAAGGTCAAATTTTCCCCATTTTGATATATAATACTAAACACATATAGTTCTTGTTGAATATATAATAGACGCAGGGGAACACTATGCTTTCTTAGAAAATATTAGAGGCATAACAGATAAACTGAGCCTGTCTAGCACTATTTCCAGGAGAGGGTGGGGCGGGGAATCGGGATGGGGGAAGGGAATAATATTGAAGGTTCAGCAAGTTACAAGTTTCCTTTTTGTAAAAAGTGGCTAAGAGTGAATTTTGGGGGATTCCAGATGCATAGTTTTCAACCTCGGGAGCACTGTGCACCCTCCAACCGTTGAATCTAAATGCCAACGTTTGGATCTGTCCTATCACACTATCAAACCACCAGTAAAACGCATAAATGGTTCTGTTCTGTCTCTTGTTGACTTTTTTTTATACCCACCTTACGAAGTATAGGCGGATATACTGGATTCAGCTTATTCGTTCGTCCTTTCGTCCGTCCGTCCTTCCGCCCATCCGTCCGAATTCGACGTTAACGCTGTAGAAGCTGAACCGTTCCATCTAGAGACTTCAAATTTGGTATACAGCATTGATGTGTGGCAAAGCACAAGCCTATTGGAATTGGATACATTTCGATGGTTTTTGTGGTTTGCATGGCAGCAAGACAGAAAATATCCACGTAAGGATGTTAACGCTCTACAAGCCGGACCATTGCAGCTGGAGATTTCAAATTTCGTATGCAACATTGCTGTGCGGCAAAGCACAAGCCTTTTCAAATTGGGTACATTTTGATGTATTTTTGTGGTTCACATGGCAACTAAATGGAAAATATTCATTATGTTGACGCTCTAGAAGCCGAACCGTTGCAGCTGGAGACTTCAAAATTGGTATGCAACATTGTTGTGTTTCAATACACTATTGGATATATTTTGATGGTTTTTGTGGTTTCCATGGCAACCAAATGGAAAATATCCATATAATGACATTAACACTCTGGAAGAAGAACTGTTGCAGCTCAAACATCAAATTTTATTATACAGCATTTGTGTGTCAAATTTTATTATACAGCATACACAAATACATATTTGTATATTATACACATCTGTGTAAACTGGGCACATTTCGATGATTTCTATGGTTTCCATGGCAAGAAAACAGAAAATATCAATATAACTATTTTAATGCTCTAGAAGCTCAACCGCTACAGCTAGACACTTCTAATTTGGTATACAGCATTGTTTTGTGGTAAAGGACAAATCCATTCAAATTGAATTCTTATGATAATTGTCTGAATAAAGAACTTTTCTTGGCTAGAAAGTTGTTCATGGTCTATCACCCCTTCAAAAAATGGCTGATGAAATCATTACAATGGCAAGGGTCTAATTGCAATTTCTATTTTCCTGTCATCATTTCGGATTTTACAAATAAATCGAAAACGAATCACCCGATTCTTCCCACATTCGCTATACAGGTACCTTGAGGTATGATGTCTCCACCGAAAACAGGTTCCTTTATTACAGCATGACACATCAGATGAGCCTATTTTTCTCGTGATATCTCACTAAGTCCTATCACCTGGGGAAATGGGGGGTATTTCTGTAATCTTAGATGATCAAAAATACAATGACCACACATTTCTAGCCAGCTGTAACTCAAGGGTCAAAGCGCCATGCATCTCTAGTTTGTCCCTTTTTGAGATGTCTTAGTACTTTTGTTAGGCAATTCAGCTTGTTTTCAAAAACTACTCCCTTAAAATGTAATTCTCAATTCCTTCGTCGACCAACAGCTTACTGATTGCGTTATCCCTCACAGTAATGTATATTCTGACCAGGTTTATCTAGGCGGATTGACACACTTGCCAATAAAATAGAAGCAATTTCAATTCAATTCAATTTATTTTTTCTACTTTTGTGTTATAACAAAGTATGGCAATACATAAATCACAGACAATGAACAAAAAACAAATTTGCATTGTAAAACGGAATACAAAAACAAGCACTAAACTAAACGAAACGTGCGGGAGCCCGGCTGGTAATGACCCATTGTTATTACTGCCTGGTTGTAGCTGTAGTCTGGAGGAAAACATCCTGTGTAGTGTATGGCCAATGGTTATGGGGAGGTCTGGTGGTGGATTGAATACAGTGGATATGGTCAATTGAGTAGTGGGTAGGGTGGATAGAAGAGAGCCTCTAGACAAAGCCTTAGTCCCTGATGTAGAATTGGATCTAACAGAACCAAGTTGGACGCGCAAGCACCGTTGTAAACAATAGAGTTATAACTAGGTTTAGAACGAACAAGTTTTCGATATGGACGAAGAAGTATTCCTCATCTTCTCCCCACTTCTAGCCCGCAACCGCCACCAACAAGTCATGAGCTTTTGTGCATTTAGCTTTTAGCTATTTTATATGGGATAAAAACGTTAGTCGGTGATCAAACAAAATCCTCAGGAATTTATCTTCTTTTACTACCTTGATCTCACTTCCATCCAAAGAAAGTTCTGGATCTTTGTGAGGTTTATACTTTCTGCAGAAAGCACAACTTGTGTTAGCCTCAGAGAACTTGAATCCATTTTCTAAGCATCAAGTCTGGATCTTATTCAGACAAATTTGCAAAGTTCTCTCAATGTTATGCATAATTTTGCCATTACTCGATATGTTGAAATCATCCACAAAGAGTGAACCGTCGGTAAACTCATAACCCCATTGGCACATATACATGTAGAATGTGTATGTAGTTTACGTACGGTACCGGTACTATCTTATTTGTAAGGCAGAGTATGAATTGCACTTTTTGATGAAATGTCCTGATTATAATATCTCTAGATGGCTCTTATTTATTAATATATCCCGGACAGATACCAACTTCAGCAATATGCAAGATAGAGTAAATTTATATGGCTTCTTTCTGTCGAGGACATATCAGATGCAGCTTGTAGAACTTCCGTTATATGATACGCAATTTACATTGAGCTGGATTCTTTAGGAAGTACCATCCTTTCGCGCTGCCAGGAAAGCATCATTATTATCGTGGCATATCATTATAAAAGTAAATCTATTTCTTTGATGAGTGACTGTTATACTTGAGACCGAACCTTCCAAGTTTACAACCCGTGTGATCAGTGTCGCTGTCCCATCCGTGCTGCCATTATATTTGAAATCCACTCATATTTAAACACCCCCTATGCTTTATAATCTATTGCCCAAACAGGTTCGTGAAAACAATCGGTATCCACTGAGGAACAACCCGGATCTCCGCACATTACGCTGCAAAGGGAACCTGTATTATTAGTCGTGTATTCCCTCTGGAATTCGTCTGTGGAATAACACTGATATTACTTTACGTTCATCTCACAATTTACATACTTTCTGTCATAAAACCTTTACCAGGCATGCTGTATCAAAACATTTTTATCTTGGTGAACGGAATCTCCAAGTCATTCGTTCACAGTTGAGACTAGGCTGCAGTCAGCTGAAAGCCGACATCCATCACCAACATATAGCAGAGAATCCATATTGCTTATGTGGAAATTCTAATGAAACGGTGTATCATTTCTTCTTTGTCTGTACAATACACAATACTCACAGGGCACAATTAATCAATGAAATCGGTCATAATGTAAATATTGATACACTGCTATTTGGTGATTCATCAAAGAATTTTGAATATAATAGTTGCATCACTTCATTTGTGCACAACTATATCAGACGAACCGGTAGATTTAAGATCTAAAATTTAATATATGAGTTCACTTGTACCATTTCTACAACTCTCGATGCGATTGCCGAAATGTTTTTATTGATGTTCCTAGAACTGTAGATAGCGCACGCACTATTGTTTTTCACACCATCTCACTAATATATAATTTACTATATATCACCAACTATAACAGAATCTACATCGAAGAACACTGTATTGATTAAACGACCACCCATTGTATATGTAATCTGTAAATAGGGAGAGGGTTTGATATAGGCTCTGCCTGTTACCCAATCCCCATTTCCATTTATATCTTTTCATGGAAATGAAATACTGTTTTAAACCACTCATATTGTATCCTATTCTACACACGTGTGTATATTGCTAAAACAACATGATCGCTCGAGATAATTAGATGTGTAGCACAACCGGCATTAATATTACAAAGTGAATGAAATGAGGCCACCGTATCATATATGATACACAACGCACTCTTAACTAAACTATGAAAGCTGTGTCAATTTATCCAAATAATTGCACATTCATGGAAAGGAGAACGGGCGGAATGTTATTATCTTTCTTGGCTAAAATATCTCCGATTGTCAATTCGTCATAGAGCTGCCTTGATGGTATTCTATAATACAAGGTGATGGTATTAAAAAGCAGCGGTTTATCGATTGCAGGCGGTACGACAATAAAAAGTTTTGAGTGGCCACAGTTATAAATAGTGTTGGCAAGACTGTATCACGTTTAGAGTGGAAACATCTGGTGAACCCATGACTTGGAACATATTAAATCAAACCAGTTTGCATATACATCAGTAAATGTAATACGATTAGATTCGAAAATGGAATAGTGTCTACAAAGTAGCGCCTTTATCAGTCGGGATAGAAGGAACGTCTATAGCAACTAGCTACAGTTGTCGCTTTCATTGGAAGTGTCAGCTATTGACTTCAGTGAGTCGTTAGTGAGTGACATGAACCTGCTGTTTAATGACTTCAAAAAAATATATTTGGCAGCAGCGTAATAACGTGACTGTAATTGCACACTTATGATTACACGGCTGCATCATCAATGTGCGATAAAATTAGGGCAAAGATCTTCAAAAACAGTGGGTTTCCATTATACCTTAGAGGAGTAGAAAATCATCGTCGAGTGTGCTTGACGAGTTCAACGGATATCCTTACACAGCCCATACACTGGGAATCTGTTAATTCCGTTCACTATGGAGGGATAAACGGGAGAACACTCTAAGTGAAATCCCAGTGTGATACCATTACAAATATGCATCGCAAGTTATCCGGTATAAAACACAGTAATAAGTTTATTATTGGAAATCATTAGCGATTGACAGCTGCCGACTGAAATGAAAGTGGAAAGTTGTTAGTTCGGTTCATTGTTCTGAGTAAATAAATATCGAAACATGTTTATCAAAAACCAAGAAATCTAACGTATGGAAAGATCAGATATTTGACCCTGTGAAGTACGCAAGTGTGTGTCTCTATGTGTAATTGTGTATGACAGGTTCTACAAAATTCGAAACTCTGTCAATCCAGCTGGGGAAACTTGGTCGGTTGAAACATTACCGGAAGGGATCCAAGGACCACCCACCCAAGAAATGGATATGGTAAATTCTTTTCAGAACAGTCCAAATTGATATGTGGTGACCAAATATAATCTCTGATTCTTAACAGTTGGCCAAATATTCTACAGTAAGGCGTAGGCATAACAAAGGATATCTTGGTTTGAATAATCCGTTAGTGTCTTAAAATCTATTGAATCACGCCAGTTGGAACAAATATATTAATGATATGTAATCTCATGTTGTATTCGTTCTATCTAGGGAGTTGGAGCGATATGCAAGAGGTGAGAAAAATTGACGACGTCTGGCGATTAAAAAGCAACCATATGACTTCACACGAAAACTTTCATCGGCGCCTCACATTCAGTGCCGAGAATACGGTGGATTCTCGGACGTAGCCTTGGTATCTCAGCCGCGCTTTTATTGCAGTTGTTCATGTGGAGACTATGAAGTATCCACACGACCCCTAGCACGGGCTTAAGTGGAATTAGATACGCTAGCTCGGGAGCTGTGATGACAGATCAGCTCAAACAAATAACTCATCTGACGTTAATGGATGAGTATCGAGGACGTCTGATGGGATAAACGCATCAACATGGGGTAAATCTGGTAAATGCAAGAATACCCAGAAAAACTAACCTGAGATACCAGACCTAGTACGGCTTAGATTTCCCACCAAAATAATAAATCTACAAATATTTGTCGAAATTACAAGCGTCTAGTCCGTCATTCATAATCCAGCCGTCGTCCATTAGAGAATATCCGCGTCCATAATCCAAAGACCTATTCCATTTCCATATAACAGTATTAGCACCAAATTCAAAAAGACAAAAGTATACATAAACATAGGCTTGTTTCCTGCAAGAGAGAAGCGGTCAACAATTTTCAATGATGCCGGCAAGACATCATGATGTTCCAAAATATCAAATCCGTTCAAAGGGCGGGCCCAGGGAGCTAGCAGTCCACAAGCAGAATCCTACCATATACGGGTAATGAATAACATTGATCAATATTCTGTCTGTTCTAAGGTTTGTTTCATTGTCTATCTTATTCACATTCATGCCATATTCAAATATATTCCCTTCAATGTTTGTATATTACGTACAAATAATCTTATACATGGTTCCCCCTGCAAATGCAATTTTAATATTCATGCCCATGCAGCATCTCTTTAATTGCAACTACATGCAACCAGTGTACTTAGTGATTACACCCTCCGTACTCATGATTAGATCATACCCACCATGAATTTACTATGCGAGCTACCATTCCATAATGCGGATGTCAACGACGTCTGCTCCTCTCCACATTCGTCTCAAGATTCACTCATGGATGGATTCGAAAATATGTGTTTTAATCCACTACAGCTAAATTATCCTGAAAGTTCAGCCTATGTAACAGATGATACGGAAGGTGAATATTCTCATTGGGAGAGCATCAGCTCACACCAATCAAACTATTATTTTGAAGAACAATTTAAATCATTTATAAACACAAACTCTATCTCCGATAAAAAATCTTTGTCTACCCTTCACATTAACGGGAGAAGCCTAAACAAACATTTTATTGAAGTCCAAGCGCTTATACAGAATATGAACTTCAATTTTTCTTTCATAGGTATATCTGAAAGCTGGCTTGATCCTTCTACTGAAGATTTATTCAGCATTCCCGGTTATCAGCCGTTTCCTCTATCAAGGAACACAAAAAGGGGTGGTGGGGTAGTTCTCTATATTAAAGAAGAATTCACTAAGTGTAAGATCCGCGACGATATTTCCTTCAAAGACGTTAATGAGGAACACGAATCTCTATTTGTTGAAGTAACTATTAATAACGAAACATACATAATCGGAATTGTTTATCGACCGCCCGGGAAAAACGTTACTAATTTCAACTCTAGTCTACTCTCCATTTTGAACACTCTGAAACCAGAAAACAAAAAATGTTTCATAATGGGTGATTTTAACATCGATCTTTTCAAAACCGAGAACCATGGTCCTGCCAAGGAGTTTTTCGAGATTATGAAATCCTTTTATTTTTTCCCTAAAATCACCATACCCACCCGAGTTAAATCTCACTCTGCCACATTAATAGACAACATTTTCACTAATTTCCATGAAGATGACCTGGGATCCGGAATCATACTCTCTGACATAACCGATCATTTCCCTATCTTTCACACAACTTCTTGTTCTCTACCCGCAGCCAAACATTCAATAAACAGTTTCAAATCACGTAAAATAAGCCCCGATCAAAAAGCTCTTTTCACGGAAAAACTGAGGGGCATGGACTGGCAAGACGTTACTGATGTCTACGATGCTAATAGCGCTATGGACATTTTTCTATATGATTTCAACGGTATCTACAACGAATGCTTTCCCATAATAACAAAACATACAAGTACTCATAAAGTTTCAATATCTAAACCCTGGATAACCCCATGCATCCTTTGTTCAATCCAAGAAAAAAATAGATTATACAGGCTACATGTCTCAAACAAAGATTATGATACAACTCATGAATACAAACTATACAGAAACAAACTGAACCATACTCTCAGATTGGCCAAAAACAGATACTATGAACAAAAATTCAATGACTCCTTCAATAATATTAAGGAAACATGGAAAATAATAAATGGGTTATTAAACCGTAAGAAATCTGGCTCTCTCCCCCGTGTATTCACCACCAATGGTAATGATATTACTGATCCTGCAGAAATTGCCACCCACTTCAATGACTACTTTTCTTCAGTTGCCTCCGATCTTGCCTCGAAAATCCCAAGCACCCAAGACGACTTTACAACTTATCTTGACCTACACTATGATAATGAATTTTTATTTAATCCGTGTACTCCGACTGATATTGTTGAATTACAAGCGTCTAGTCCGTCATTCATAATCCAGCCGTCGTCCATTTAGTCATATCTGTACTAAAAAATGGCTCACCTGGTATTGATGATATTCGCATGTCTCTCATAAAACCAATATCGAGCCTAATATCCTCCCCTATTTCGCATGTTGTTAATTTATCTTTTCAAAGTGGAATTGTTCCCAATGCTCTTAAGTCTGGAAGCAAAACTACAGTAGAAAATTATCGACCAATTTCTGTTCTCCCTTGCCTGAGCAAAATCTTTGAAAAACTTGTGAAAAACTTTCAAAGTGACTACTTTCCTAGAAACTAACAACATTATCTGCCAAAACCAATATGGATTCCGTGCTAACCATTCCACGTTCCATGCAGTTCTCTCCCTTTATGGCAAATTTGCATCTGCCAAAGAATCGAAACAGTTCAGCATCTCCACCTTTCTTGATCTTTCCAAAGCATTCGATACAGTTAATCATGACATTCCCTTATACAAACTCGACTACTATGGTTTCCGTGGAGTTGCAAACAACTGGTTTCGCAGCTATTTAACGACCAGGTCACAGTGCGTATCCGTCGACGGTATACTGTCTCCTTTCAATGCGATAAACACTGGTGTACCGCAAGGTTCAATACTAGGCCCCATCCTTTTCTTAATATACATAAATGATATAAATAAACCCACATCTGCCCTTGACATCACTCTCTTTGCTGACGATACTAGCGCCACTCTCTCTGTACTGATCCCGATATACTAGCTGAGACAATGTCACACGAACTTGGAAAGCTTCATAATTGGTTCTCCTGTAACAAACTCTCTTTAAATGTGAAGGAAAACTAAATATATATTCTTTAAACCAAACAGACACGCCAATACTACTACCCCCAAAATATCTATATTTGGCTCCGAAATTGAATCCGTTACCACCTTCAAATTCCTTGGTATCCATTTTAACGATAAACTAAACTGGCAAACTCATATAGATGAATTGACCTCCAAAATCTCGAGAAATATTGGTGTTATCAATAATGTACGACACTGCCTTAACAGAAAAACCTTGATCATACTATATTATTCCCTGTTTTATTCCTATATATCTTATTGCAACATAGTATGGGGTAACACGTTCCCAACACACCTCAGGCCTCTTGCCCTGCTCCAAAAAAGACTTATTCGCTTAATAACTTCCAGTAACAAATACGCTCATACCAGTCCATTACCTGAGCAATTAAACATCCTTCCGTTTCATCAAATCAATGACTACCTGGTATTGTTATTTACCCACAAATATCTCCACACCCCAGTCTCTCTACCGACCATATTTATAAATTATTTTACAAAACTATCAGAAGTTCACTGCTACCCCACCCGGCAATCCGACCTTAATCTCTACAGAACACGAGTGGTTTCAAATCTATCCTATTATTCTACGAAAACGAAAGCACCGCGTATGTGGAACTCACTCCCCACTGACATAAAAGCCACCGCATCCTACTCACTTTTCAAATCCCGTTTAAAGAACTACCTTGTAAATGCTAACTGAAACTAACTATATATTGATGATGGCCATATTCATCTAAGTACTGGAGGGTGTATACACTATAATACACAACGAAAGCTGCTAACAGCCCTACTTAAGCCTTTTTAAAAAAATTATTTTACATGTTTATCTATTAGCTTACATTACTTGAAGCTGTATATACAATATCTGTAGAACCTATTTTTAATTTAGTGAAGAAACAAACCTTTTTTGTACATAACTGTATTGTTAATCATCTGCTCCATCGAGCTCCCAGAGTTGCCAATGTAGCAGAATTTCATTATATGTACAGTACCGAGAGCTCGATCATCTATTCACCATAGATATATATTATTATGATCACAGTAAAAACTGCCTTTATATATATACATATCGAAAGTAATTACAGCAGAAACTGTATTCATGCTTATATCTTTTCTTACCCTGCTGTAGGCAGTCGTTTACTTACTTAAAATATTATCAGTTCGGGATAGAACAAGCCCCCTGGGGTTTTATTCCCGCCATTTTTTACAGTCGTATTCGAAATTATGTTTGTATATACATCGTTGAAATGGTGAATAAACAATCAATCAATCAATCAATCAATCAGACCAAGGCTTCCGTTGTGGGAATGTTCAACAGGACATTCAAAGGCCGCATGTATAAATATTTCACCTATAAGAATACCAGGCGGTACATCGATGTTCTCCCGAAACTTGTGAGTAGTTACAATCGAGCCTATCACCGGAGTATAGAGAGAGCCCCCATTACCGTGACCCAACGCAATGAAGTCCGGCGTGTCTTGTACCCCAGGCCATCGCAGCGAACCCCGAAGGAGGTGTTCAAGGTCGGGGACCCTGTACGAATCAGTAAAGTCAAAGGTCAATTTGAGAAAAGTTACTTGCCCAACTGGAACGATGAGCACTTCCTGATTAAACGGCGCCTACTCCGACAGCAGCGAGTCTATGAACTGGAAGATCTTCAAGGGGAACCGTTGCTAGGGACGTTTTACGAGACGGAATTACAGCCTATCGTAAAAACAAAGCAAGACTACTACACGGTGGAGCAGATCTTGAAAACGGAACGTCGACGTGGCAAACTGTTTCATTTCGTCAAATGGCAAGGCTGGCCCAGTTCCTTCAATTCCTGGGTCGCGGCCAACCAGGTGAAACGACTATAAAGCCAGACACCACTACCGTCATCCTTCATTCCACGTTCGACCACGGTGCTATGGACCAACAGCAGCTGCCTCCCAAAACGCGCAAAGCGCAAGTGGGCTTTGTGGTGATATTGCTAATCCTGCTGAGTGTGTTGTACGGAGGTGTGTTTTACGACGTAGCCTATCTCAGCACTCTACTTAACCAACTTAGAACTCCAGCTGTGAGTGGCAGTCAAACCAGTCTACAGACCTTCACTGCACCAGTCAACCCCGTGATCGAAACGAGCCCAGTCATCACCACCACACCACGTGTACAATTACAACACATATAAGGGAAGTGGGAAGAGGTGCCAAGTATACAGTCCACATCGAGCTCTACACAAAGTACACCCACTACGTCTCAACACCCACCGGATTTCATCACTCACAGTTGTACCCACCACCACTCCAGTTCACTCGTACCAAATTTACAAGAGCGGATTACCACGACAGCGGATACACCTCCAACCATGGACCCTCGGTGGCAGCATCCCTTCACTTGCATCATCGCAGGACCGACGGGCTCCGGCAAAACGCACTTCGTCAGGAAGCTCCTTCAACACCACGACAGCATGATCACCCCACCCATTGCCCGAGTCGTGTGGTGTTACGGAGAATGGCAGGCAGCGTATGCAGCAATGCCCCACATCACGTTCGTGGAACGCCTACCCAACCTGGCCGATTTGGAACTGGACACCTTGGTGGTTCTGGAGGATCTCATGGCGGAAACGGATGCGCGGGTCACCCAACTCTTTACCAAAGGCAGCCATCATCGAAGGCTCAGCATCATCTACATTGCGCAGAATCTGTTCAGTAAAACAAAGAACATCGGAACATCAGCTTAAATGCCCACTACCTGGTGGTCTTCAAAAACCCGAGAAATACCACTCAACTGCTGCACCTGGCGAGACAGATGTATCCCGGCCGCACACCGTTTGCGTTGGATGCCTTTAAAGATGCGACAACCCCTCAGCACGGGTATATGCTCTTCGATCTCAAGCAAGCCACCCCCGATCACCTTCGACTACGGACCGGTAACTTGCCCGGAGAGACCCACCACGTGTACATGCAAAAATAATGTAAACACACCCGCAGTGGCTTCCCCAGCTGGAGTGTGTGTGTTTGATGAAGGGGATAATAAAAGAATTAATACCACATCATGGTTGACTTTGTCTCTGTTTAATATTGAGGACGTAGCCCGGAAAAGGATAAAAAGGAGAGAGTTGTGGGTTCTAGCATTAGCTGTACATGATGTCTGCGCGAGTACGGAAGCACGCCCCTACGCTCCGTGTATTGAAGGCGGCCCCACCCGAGTTGGTCCGAACCATAGTACGCCTTGCGAACCCGGACTTTGTACGCTGTCTGTGCGAGATCGAGTACAACCTGTTAAAAGGCAACGTACCACTGACTCCGGCTCAGAAGACCAAGTTGGCCAAGCATAAGACTGGTCTCCGAACCCTAGTCCAGAAGCGAGTCTCTCAAACACAAAAGAAAAAGGTGTTACAGATAGACGGATTTCTCGGGGCCATCTTAGCACCGTTGACCGCTTCCGTGTTGGGTCCAGTATTGGGTGGACTCAATGAACCACACGAAGAAAATGGTCCTGGAACCACGGTTCCTTCAAAACCTCCAATCGCCCTACCCTGTTCCACTTACGGTGAAGACCATAAACACCCTCGATGAAGAGATGCAACAGATCTTACAAAGACCGAGGTTAAGCGACAGTGAGAAAGTACAACGGTACAATGAGACGCTTCAACGGTACATGACGTCATGGACCAATACAAAACCCTCTCTACCCCACCACCACCACCACCGCCACGCGACACACGGCCGACCTCGGCACAGCTCCAGCAGCCGCCATTACCAGGTGTACCACCAACAGCCCCACAGTGGGTGGAAGACGAAGTCCTGAAGGGTGTACCTGCATCGTTCAAGAAACAAGCTGGCTTGGTATTACAACGGATGAAACAGAATTCTAACATGACTTGGAATGATAAAGGTGAACTACTGGTACAGAATCAGGTGGTCCCCGGTACCCACATGGCGGATTTACTGAATGACCTGATGCGTCAACGCAGGTCGCACACGGATCCTCGAGGATGGGAGGTCTTCGCTCAAGGCTTGAAAGACATGCATGTACCACAGGAATTGGTGGGGAACCCCCAGCGCTGGGCCTGGATGCAGCGGACCCAGCAATCGCCGAGTGGCCCACTACCTTCTTGGGAAGCCGAGTGGGGACCGGAGTCGCCCCCCAAAACACCACAACGACGGGCACCTTATTTTCTCTCCTTTAAAAAACCACCCTTGATCAAGACACCCCACATCTCCAGAGCCGTGACACAACCGCCCAAGGCCTGGAACACGCATTAAAACCAACAGCAGCAGCAGGACAGCTCAGTCGCCATGTTTTACCTCACCCTACCCAGTAATAGTTCGCTGGATGTGTTTCCTGACAACACCTTGGCCAAGTACGTGACCCAGTTACCGCAAGCGTTGCATTTACCTGGACGATGGGAATGTGGCCTCGTGGATATCCAATACCCTTACTCGTGGTACAACATGCGAGCCAATGAAGTGTGGTACGAGGCGACCTACGAAGGAAAACACACCCGACTCACCCACTCCGAAGGCCAATACGATACCCCCAAGGGTTTCATGCAGGGGCTGACAAGACTGTTGCATTATAAGGCTCTACGGGAGGTCACGAATACTTCAAAACCTGCGAAAACCTTTCCCTTCAAGAATCACGTGGACTTCGATTACAACGCACACAACGACAAGGCACAGATCCTCCTCACCGCCAACGTGAGTGTCCTATCCTACATCAAATTCTGGTTCTCGCTCACCCGACCTACACGGGGCCATCCGAGGACCATGGCCAGATCCCGATGGATATGAAGTCGGGTATGTACGGACTCTACGGCTACTCGGACGTGGTCGACAACCACATCGTGGGCGATATCAACACACCTCTGTTACGGGTGGTCCCCATTAAAAAGACGTATGGAGATCAAGTCACCCACAGTTTCACCCACATGCTCTACCTACCCGTACTACAAACCGACATCAACACTATCACGGTGGATATAAGAGATGACACGGGACGACCGGTCGCATTCGAACGAGGGAAAGTGGTGCTGACACTTCATTTCGACAAGCACGTGCTCCCCACTTTGTATAATGAAAGTACCTTACGAGTGCGATGCACGCAGCTATATGGACTATTATGCCCAACAGGCCGGGGGTGACCTTCCGGTATTTGCAGGTGCACGCATGCAACGAGGACATGGGCGGGGGAACATACTCGGCAGCATCGTCAAAACGTTCCTGCCCTTGGTGACGCGTGGGGTGAAAGCGATCGGCAAACAAGCGGTACGCAGTGGACTGCAAGTCGCCGGTGATGTCTTTGGTGGTACGGTACCCAAAGAAGCCTTGAAACGGTGGGCCAAAGAAGCGGGAGGCGTCTTGGTGGCCAAAGCACAACGCACCGTAGGGAATAAAAGAGACCACGCACCAGTCGACGACCGACCCAGCGACGACGCACATCGAAGACCCAGGATATCTTTTCTTAAACATGTCCTTAATCCACCAACTGTGAATTTGATTTGTGGACCGTCCCGGCTACACAGACCAGTGCCGAACAAGAATTATGGGTGGAGCATCTCCCGCTCTCCAGCATCAACGAACCAGGGCCCATCGAGTTCACCATCAGTAATGCAGATACGGCCTATGTGGATTTAGCCCATACATACTTGTATGTGAAAGCCAAGGTCGTCAATGGGGATGGCTCCAGAATCGTCCAAGCTTCAACGGTTGGCCTGACGAATCTCTGGCTGCACTCTATGTTTCAACAGGTGGATATTTTTATCAGCGACAAACTCATCAGTGACTCGACCAACACGTACCATTATCGAGCCTACATCGAGACACTGTTGTCGTATGGACGAGAGGCTAAAGAATCTCAGCTCACAGCCGCTTTATTCTACCAAGACACAGCTGAGCACATGGACACGGTGGACAATGAAGGATATAACAAACAGAAGGCTTTCACCGCGAACGGCGTCTCGGTGGATCGCATGGGTCGACTGCACGCAAACCTCTTCATGCAAGACCGGTACCTCTTGAACAAGATCCCCATCAAATTCCGACTGATACGGGCGCCTCCGACCTTCGCCTTGATGGCCACTAACGTAGAGGGGCATGCAGCTGACTATAAGATTGTCATCCAAGACGCAGTCCTGTATGTCCGAAAAGTGAAACCTAATCCAGCCGTTCAATTGGGACACCTCAAAGCCTTGGAAATAAAACCAGCCCAGTACCCTATCCGACGTGTGCAAACCAAAGTATTCTCTGTGCCTGCTGGAAATATGAGCGCCAACAAAGAAAACCTGTTCCTGGGGGAACTACCCAAACGATTGATCCTGGCCTGTATGGAAAATACCAGTTTCAGCTGAGCCTACCCAGAGAATCCGTTTGACTTTCAACATTTCGGCATCAATTTTGTGGCCCTGCATGTGGACGGACAACAGGTCCCAGCCACGGCCTTAACACCGAACTTTGGGCGCGCGCATTTCATTCCAGCCTATCAGAGCCTGTTTACAGCCACCGGTCAAATCAACCAAGACGAAGGGAATATGATCAGTCGGGAGCACTACGCGAACGGATACACGTTGTTCTGTTTCGATCTGACCCTCACCTTAGAGAACGACCATCAGCTGGCCCTGGCCAAGCAAGGCAATTTACGGTTGAAAATCCACTTTGCTCGAGCCCTCGGGACCACCGTCAATGCTATCTGCTACGCCGAGTTTGACAACATCATTCAACTGGACAAGGCGCGCAGCGTCCTGTGTGACTTTGCCACCTAACATGGATACAGACCAGATAACCACCGTGCTGGAGAATGCCCCAGGGACACGTATAGTCTTTCAAGGGGTGTTCGCCCGAGATGTGTTCCCATTAGACCGTGTGTATCCTGCTGCTTACGTTCTCAACACGGACCCGATGGATCGGCCCGGTGAACATTGGGTGGCCGTGTACTTGACAGAACAGCAGGGCGAATACTTTGACCCGTACGGCCTGCCATCCCGATTTAACAGACTTCATGGATCAAGGCACAGAGACGTGGTGTTGGAACAGTCAAACGTTGCAAAGCCTGACCAGTAGCGTGTGCGGACGATATTGCTTGTTTTACCTGTACCATCGATGCCGGGGAAGAACCTTATCTACCATCGTACAGATGTTTACCGAGTACTCCGAGGCCGAGGACCGCGATGTACTTGTATATGACTGGGCCGCCCATCATTTCAATGTACAAGCCCCGTTCTGGACTTAAGTTCTTTCAATGTACAAGCCCCCTGTCCTGGGCTTAAGTTCTATCGATTTCAATGTACAAGCCCCCTGTTCTGGGCTTAAGTTCTATCTATTTCAATGTACACGCCTCCTGTTCTGGGCTTCAGTTTTCACGTGGTCGTTCTCACGTTGTTGTTGTTCACTGAATAAAAAAACAAAATGAGATTTCACCAAAAAAAACCTGTCTTGTGTGTTTTCTATACGAGGATAAAACAAGCGGCCATGAAGGCTATGACAGACATGTGGGGATTCAGTCAAACTGGCCTTGAACACCGTTGAAAAAGTAGCCAATCAGTGGCCTAGGATGGGGCCAAATGTAACCAATCAATGTCCAGAAAACATTGCAAGAGCACTGCAGTCAAATAGAGAGCCAATGAAATCAGCCCACAGAGCAATTACAGGTTTTGGTCTAGGTTAAGAGCTGGCATTCCAGAACAAATTTTTTGACGAGCAGTTACAAGTTACAAGAGCAATAGGTGGAGTGAAAAACTATAGAGGTTCGAGGTGCGGGTAAAGACCAGGAAGACGGCGAGTGGAGACTCGTCCAACGCCTATAGATTAAGTTTATTACTATAAGTTCCATGGTTTCATGTATTAGTTCGTGCCAATACGGTTCTGGGCAAAACTGAGGGTTCCCCACTGGTCATTTAACATGGATAAATAGATGGTAATATTGTCGGAGACCCTCCTCTATACATGGATGCTTCGGAAGGATGGATGAAGGCTATCTATTGTCCGGAAGAGGGCCGGGGATTGCCGGAGATGACCGGACATTGCCATCCACCAGGGGCGCCACCAAACCACGTGACCTGCGCACTTCCGGTCACGCGCGATGGCAAGTTACAAGAGCAACAGGCGGAGTAAAAAAACTATAGAGGTTCGAGGTGTGGGTAAAGACCAAGAAGACGGCGAGTGGCGACTCGTCCAATACCTATAGATTAAGTTTATTACTATAAGTTCCATGGTTTCATGTATTTTTTCGTGCTATTACCTCTATTTTATTGCAGTGCTCTTGCTTTGTTTTCTGGACATTCATTGTAGAGGTTCGAGGTGTGGGTAAAGACCAGGAAGACGGCGAGTGGAGACTCGTCCAATACCTATAGATTAAGTTTATTACTATAAGTTCCATGTTTCAATGTATTTTGTCGTGCCAATACGGTTCTGGGGAAAACTGGGGGTTCCCCACTGGCCATTTAACATGGATAAATAGATGGTAATATTGTCGGAGACCCTCCTCTATACATGGATGCTTCGGAAGGATGGATAAAGGCTATCTATTGGCCCGGAGAGGGCCGAGCCTTGCCGGAAGGGGGACCTTTAACCTTTTGACCTGGATGTGACCTTTTGACCCGAAATTCACCCGCGCACTTCCGGTGATGCAGCACATGCATTCCTATCATTCAAATGACCTTGAACTAGTATGATCAAGTGATCTCTCCGTGATGGAAAAAACTCAGAACCAATTCAGTACATGCATCCCATACCCGGGTCACGCCCGATTCACGCAGACCGGAAGTGACGTCATACCCCACACCTGCGCACAACCGTGATGGAAAAACCCCAGATACAAGTCAGTACATGCATTCCATACAGTCAGACGAGGTCAAAATACTCGCTTCTGATTGGCTGTCAAAGGTCACGATATGCAAATTTTTTAGGTCAAAGGTCAGTGGTAGTGAATATACGCACTCTATACTGGATATGACCTTGAACGGATCACGTGACCTCCCCGTGATGGAAAACACCCAGATATAAGTCAGTACATGCATTCCATATACCCAGGTCACGCCTGATTCACGCAGACCGGAAGTGACGTCATACCACACACCTGCGCACAACCGTGATAGAAAAACCCCAGAACCAAGTCAGTACATGCATTCCATACAGTCAGACGAGGTCAAAATAGTCGCTTCTGATTGGCTGTCAAAGGTCACGATATGCAAATTTTTGAGGTCAAAGGTCAATGGTAGTGAATATACGCACTCTATACTGGAGGTCAAAGGTCAATGGGAGTCAATATACGCCCTTGATAGGGGTTCTCCCCTAGCTTAGGGGTAAAGTCCGTGTTCCGTTTTTTACCCCTCGGCCAACTTTGGCCTATGGGTATTGTCGTCATCATGTACGGCTGTCCGTCCGTCCGTACGTCCGTCCGTCCGTTACCGCGATATCTACAGAACCGTTTCATGCATGGCAACCAAACTTGTCACATCTATTTATCTTCACGTAAATCAGGAGCCTATCGAAAATGAGTCATCTCGGACAATATTTTGCAGAGTTATGCCCCTTTTTACAAATAAAAATCCATTTATGATTTGTTATTGTGATAATTTCAGAACCGTTCCATATACAACATCCTAACGTGATACGGTTGTTTCTCTTGACCTGAACTAGATGCCTATCGAAAATGAGTCGTGTCAGAAAGTATTTTACAGAGTTATGCTCTTTGTCTAATAAAATCCACTAATTCCTATGTTAAGTTTGCATATAATTTCTATATCATGTTTGTATACTATCACATTTCTTTATTGATTGGATGACTGATTTATTGATTTATTCTCTTACACAATGCGAAGAATGCCTGCAAATCTGTTTTGAAAATGACACTAGATGCCTATCGAAAATGAGTCGTGTCAGAAAGTATTTTGCAGAGTTATGCCCCTTGTCTAACAAAATCCACTAATTCCTATGTTAAGTTTGCATATTATTTCTATATCATGTTAGTATACTATCACATTTATTTATTGATTGGATGACTGATTTATTCTCTTAGACAATGCGAAGAATGCTTGCAAATCTGTTTTGAAAATGACATACATGTGCCATTTAGTATACATGTACTGTATTTATCTAGCCATGTGTACTGTTGTTTTGGTGAGACATCGATACAGCTCTTTCAATTTATTCCAGAAACAAATTAATTTAAGGGGAGGAAAACTTTTTTTTTTCAAAGAAAGTACACTTACAATACCAGGGGTAAATATTTCTTCCCACAAGCCAATCAATTGGTAGAGACACCCTTACATTATAATAGCTGGGGGTCAGAGCCGAGGGGTTTCGATAGCGCAGCTTCATGTTTATATTTTCGGGAAAAATCCTGATTTTACATGCACCCACCCATGACTTGATAGGCAGGCCCCGATAAGCCCGGGGACCGATATTAGCCCTTTTGGATAGGGCTGATAGGAGTTTTCTCCTAGTTTAGGGATAAAGTCCGTGTTCCGCTTTTTATACTTTCGGGACAAATCCTAATTTTACATACAGCCACCCATGACGGCCCTGGAGGAGCGCTTCACTTTGACACCTCATTCGACCCAATCGGTCTACTAGGAGACTCTATCGACCCTGGAGATTGCCGGACACTCTCACGAAAACCCACGTATTTGGGACTACTTTCTGTCCGCGGAAGCAGACCGCATCACCGCCAGACCACATCACCGCGGAGGAATTCGAGGTCAAAATACTCGCTTCTGATTGGCTGTCTAAAGGTCACAATTGGATATGATACAGAGCAGTACACTTGCACTCAATGACCTTTGGTGGTGCATCATGGGAATATGAGGTCATATAATTTTTGAGGTCAAAGGTCAATGGGAGTCTAAACCACTTTTGTATACTACTAACAAGGTCGTGTAATAACCGCGACTGAAGATGCACAAACAGTCCATATGTCACGAATGAACTTGAAAAAGACAGTCCGTACAAGAAAAAGCCCAGAGAAAACGATTGTGACGGAGTAGAATTAGAGGAGAGTTATGAATTTGAGATGTCAGAATCGTCATTACAAGGTGAAGTTGAAGGTTGTCTTGGAGAAAGTATGGAAAAGAAAACCGATCATTGAGTATGGAAAAAGAAACCGATCACTGTAATGGTAGCATGGCCTGAAACACTTGTTTGCGCATTTGGGGTGAAGTAAGTAAAGTGGCCATTCTTGAGGTGCGCGTGGGTATATTTGAGAGATTGAGGTTCTATATCTCACCCAAAGATGGAGTGTAGGGTGTCATCGTGAAGCTTTCGTGGTGTAGACCATGACTTGAGTGATTTCCATGTCATCTGTATCCTGGCCTGCTCGACGACGCTTAAGCCAAAGATTCTGGCCGGAGATTAAACTTTCTCAAACGACGGCTTCTGATTGGACAAGATCCTACTAGAATTGGGAACATACATAACGCGACTCCCCCAGCGTGGGTATGATGTACTGGAGGGAAAATAAAATGATTGGATTGTCATCCTTGTTGTTGGTGTTCTCTCATCTGTCAAAATCATAGCGTTAAGGCGTTAAAATAAGGCGTTAAGTTAAGGCGTTGAGACGTTAAGATAAGGCGTTAAGGCGTTGAGACGGGCGTTGACGGGCGTCACTGCATTTCGATGAATTAGTGACAATTCCATGGAATATCTAGAAAATCAGAGCTTCTGAGCTATTTCACCGGGCCGTTGAAGCGTTAAGCTTGGCGTTGGCGGGCGTTGCTACAAGATGACACATCACACGACGCATTCGGACCGCGGATGGTCCATCTCTACCCCAAACACCTTTCTTCACACCCTCAAGATGCCCACCTTGGCTATTACACCTACTGATGACGTCATCAATGACGTCACAGATGACGTGGACATCTCTCAAATCGTGGTCTATACCACAAAAGCTTCACTTTGACACCTCACACTAGGCATTCAGACCAAGAATGGTCCATCTCTACCTCAAATATTCCCCCACGCACCCTCAAAATGACCACATCACTCGCTACACCCCGCATGCGCAGATTGGTGCGACTTCCAATAAAAACACGCCAGTCTGACTCCACCCCACGAAAGCTTCACTAGGATACCCCAACCGGGTCATTTGGACCAAACATGGGCCATCTCTACCCCAAACACCTTCCTTCACACCCGTGAAATGCCCACTTTGGCTACTACTCCTTCTGATGACGTCACCAATGAGTCACAGATGCCGTGTAAATCCCTCAAGTCGTGGTCTATACCACGAAAGCTCCACTTTGACACCTCACACAACGCATATGACCACTCATTCACTCACTCACTCACTCACCCACTCACTCACCATCGTTAGTGCGTCCATGCGTTAAGACGGGCGTTGGGCACGCCTCACGGGCGTTGGGTACACCTCACAGGCGTTGGGCATGCCTCAATCACTCACTCTGTGAGTTCATTTGAACCATTTTGGCCCCAAAATATCTATGATTCTCCATGGTATAGATGTGAAGTCCGTGTTCCGCTTTTTATATTTTTGGGACAAATACTAATTTTACATGCACCCACCCATGACTTGATCGCCCTGGAGGAGCGCTTTCCACTGATACCTGACTCGACTCAATCGGACAATTAGGGGCCCACCTCGGTCCCAAAACGTCTATTTCCATACTCTTTGTCTACTGGGAATGCGCAGAATGACGTCAGTTCCACGTCTCGCCCATCCCGTCGGATGCTCCCTCATGTATGCTACACATTGATACCTTACTCGACCCAATCGGCCCACAATGGGCCCCTCTCGGTCCCAAAACGTCTATTTCCATACACTTTGTCTACTGCGCATGCGCAGAATGACGTCAGTTCCACGTTACACTTCCTCATGAGTGCTTCAGTATGACACCTCACTCGACCCAATCGAACCAATAGGGGCTCACCTAGACCCCAAAACGTCCACCCAGTGCTATTTACCCACTACGCATGCGCACAGTGACTTTCAAAAAAATTCAACCAATCGTTTCGGGGCCCCGCCCATCGTGTTATACGTGGTGAGACGTGAAAAACAAGATTCCACAACCCATACCGTAATGAGCATGTGTGGGTTTCCCATTAGGTTCAACGTTGTCCACTGAGCCAGTACAGACCGACCCGGTACCTGAACTGTTAAAAAAAAATCACCGCTTAGCTTCTAGACCCTTCCCCATCGTGTTCTACAGCTCGAAACGAAGAAAAAAAGATTCCACAGCCCATAGTAAAATCCACAAGAAAAAATGACCACCCGTATACCCCATACAGGCATTCCCCGTATAGATGCAAATGTGCGAATCAGGGGAGATGACCCGGAATTTGCGCCACAGAGGGTTCGCCCAGTCAGTGTTATCTTTCTTGCCTCCAGAGGGCAGCACGATCGATGTCGTGATGTCAAAAGGGAATTCCCACAGCCAGCGCCGCCAGTTTGTATGTTTATTTTTTCGGGATACTGGACAATAAACGCTCGACCCTGGGGTCGTCATAATAACATCGTACAGTACCTATAGAGTATGTTTATTATTATAAGTCTTACTTCCGATTGTTTCATGTATTTTTATACGCCCGCCAAATGCGGACGTATTATGTGATGGCGGTTTCCGTCCGTGTGTCCGTCTGTCCGTCCGTCGTGTCCGGTCTATATCTGGGACAGTTTTCTATCTACAGTTCTAATTTTTGGTGAGTGGATACCCTACGGGGGGACGATGTGTCGCGTGCCAAAATGAAGGTCAAGGTCAGAGGTCAAAGGTCACTGGCCTAAAAAAGAGGAAATCACTGAAGTGTTCGTGTCCGGTCTATATCTGTGAACGTTTTCTAGCCACAGTTGCAATTTTTTGTGAGTAGATACGCTAGACGGAGACGATGTATCGCGTACTAAAATTGAAGTTGAGGTCAGAGGTCAAAGGTCACTGTTGCCTAAAATCAGAAAATCATTGATCGTTGACAGTTTTATATCTACAGTTCTAATTTTTGGTGAGTGGATTCCCTAGGGGGGAACGAGGTGTTGCATGCCAATGTAGGTCGAGGTCAGAGGTCAAAGGCCAGTGTGACCGAAAAATCAGGAAATCATTAAAAATTTCTATTTTTTTGTGAGTCGATTCAATAAGGGGAAATGAAGTGTCGCATACCAAAATATAGGTCAAGGTCGAAGGTCACTGTGCCCCCAAAATCAGGAAATTATTAAAAATAACATTTCTTTGTGTCAGTAGATACATTACGGGGAAACGATCTGTCACATATCAAAATGTAGGTCACGGTCAAAGGTCAAGGTCACTGTGACCCCAAAATCGTGAAATTGAGTCCATTGAGAAATTATTGGTAGCCGTTTTGTCATGTACCAAAATTTAGATCCAGGTCAATAGTCAACATCACTGTGACCCCAAAATCAAGGTCAAAGGTCAGTGTGACCCCAAAATCAGGAAATCATTAAAAATCATTTTCCTATGCCTGTCGAAGACGAGGTCATGTAATGCGATGTTGCGTTTTGTTCATTCATCCATTAACATTTGTTGTTCATGCGATATCTCTAGTTTCAAGGTATGGATTGGTACCAAACTTTGAGTATACCTCACTCGCATGGCAAAGAGGAGCCATACATCAATTTGTCAACGGTCAAGGTCACAGTTCCCCAATACTGAATCAAGTTTAGCTGACTATATGTGTTAGGTTGGAATATTCAGAGTTCTCTCCACTACATGTATAAGGCATTTGTCCTTTGGAGTTGTCTTCCGTGTTTGAAACAGTTACCTTTAGATAAACTATTGTGAAACAAGCAGCCAGAGGATGCTAAGTCCCCCGCCGAAATGGCAGCAATATTTTTTAGCATTGTTGGTCTCGGGGGGATATACGTGAGGGAGGTAACTGCTACTTCATAGGCGTTGGATGCGGAAGGGTCTTTCTGTCTTTCCAAGTTTTAAAATCAACCCAGAACGGTTGACTGAACGTTTTTTTGCTTCTGTAATATAGTTTCCATGCAATGAAGCATGGAAATTATGCAACCGAGAAGCGACACAAGTGACATCTCAAGGCATATTATCTGCAAACCAAATTTGACGAAAAGCTGAATGCATCCTCAACCTATTGTCTGGAAACCAAACTTTAAATTTGCCACCAGGTGTCGCCACCTGTAGGTGCAAGTGGGCGAAATGCAATCCCAAGGATCATCTCATGACATGGTGTATCAGCATACGAACGTTGGGAAGAGTCTGAAAAGGGGTTATTGCCCGGAAACCAAATTTAGATTTGTATGCACAAGTGTGCGAAACACAATCCCAAGTGACATCTTATGGCATATGAATACCAAATTTGAGAAGAATCCGATGAGCAGTTGTCAAATTATTGCCAGACACAAATTTCAGATTTTCCCACCAGGTGTCGCCACCTGTATGCAGAAGCAGGTGAAATACAATCCCAAGGGACATATCATGGCATGGTATCTGCATACCAAATTGGAGAAAAATCTGATGAGCGAAATCGAATTTAGATTTGACACGAGGTAGTGCAACCTGTAAGCACAAGTGCGCGAAACGCAATCCCAAGCGACATCATATGTCATGATATATTCATACCAGATTTAAGAAGAATCTGACGAGCGGTTCTCAAGTTATTACCCGGAAACAAATCTGGTATTTCACCACCTGTAAGTAAGAGTGAGCGAAAGGCAATCCCACGCAACATCTCATGGCATGATACATGCATGCTGAATTTGATTCCGATGAGCAGTTCTCAAGTTAATGGCTGAAAACAAATTTTGATTTTAACACCAGGTGGCGCCACCTATAGGCGCAAGTGGGCGAAATGCAACTCAAGCGACATCTTAGGTCATGGTATTACCCGGAGACAAATTTGGGATTTTGCCACCAGGTGGCGCCACGTGTAAGTGCAAGTGAGTGAAAGGCAATCCCATGCAACATCTCCTGGCATGGTACATGCATGCTAAACTTGAGAAGAATCCGATGAGCATGCAGTTCTCAAGTTATTGACCAAAAACAAATTTCAGATTTTGTCATCAGGTGGCGTCATTTTCTGAGCAGAAGTGGATAACGCAATCCCAAGCAACATCTCATGGCAAGGTACAATGTATATGCATGCCTAATTTGGGAAGAATTTGATGAGCAATTCTCAAGTCATTGCCCAGAAACCAAATTTCGAGCAACATTTCAAAGCGTTTCAAAGTTATTGCTTGCAGCATAAAAGAACGAAAGAACCCTAGTGGCGCCACCTACAGGCAGATCTTTCTGAAACGCAATACCGATCAGCATCTTGTCACAAGGAATGCATATGCCAAATATTGAATTACAAGCGTCTAGTCCGTCATTCATAATTCAGCCGTCGTCCATTAGAGAATATCCGCGTCCATAATCCAAAGACCTATTCCATATTCCATATAACAGTATTAGCACCAAATTCAAAAAGACAATCATAGTATACATAAACATAGGCGTGTTTCCTGCAAGAGAGAAGCGGTCAACTGTTTTCAATGATGCCGGCAAGACATCATGATGTTCCAAAAATATCAAATCCGTATCGCTGATCAGTATTCTGATTTCTTGAAATGGATTGAATTGAATAGAAGAAACTAGATATAGTCGATCGAATATGATTGGAGGTATGCCTTTTGCATCTTTAGTAAAGGAAACATTCATTATTTGTGAAGAAAGTAAAACCGTAAAACTTAGAAAAACATCATTTGCATGACCCCATAAGATGCCTTGAGGGTAGGTACCCACATACCAAATTTAAAAGAATCTATTAAGGTCCAACAGTTACTGTCCGGAAATGCAATTTTAACTTGGCCCTCAGGTAGCGCCATGTGTAGGCAGATAAGCATAAAAAATAATCTCAACCGAGATCTTCAGGCAAGATCCCTCGACATTGGAAATAGAAAATGTTAACTTGGCCTACAGGTGGCGCCATGAGCAGATGGACAAGAAAAACAATATCAAGTGAAACCTTCAGGTAAGGTACATGTATACCAAACTTGGAAAGAATTCATTCAAGTATTAACAAGTTATTGTCCGGAAACATAATTTTAAATTTGCCCCCAGGTGGCACCACCTATATGTGGATCGGCATGAAAAACAATGCCAAACGAGAAATTGAGGCGAGGTACCTATACACCAAATTTGGAATGAATCGGTTCAGGTTTTCAAAAGTTATTGTCTGGAAACACTTAACTTAGCTTTCAGGTGGTCCCCCTATCAACATGAAAAACATTCTCAAGCCAGATTTTAGGCAAGGTACCACCACACCAAATTTGGAAAGAATCCTTAAGGTTTTCAAAAGTTATATTGTCTGGAGATGCAATTTTAACTTGGCCCGATGTGGCGCCACCCAGAAACGGATTGGCACGAAAAACAATTCCAAGCAAGATCTATAGACACGGGACATATTTACCAAATACAAAAACATGGGTCTGTGCCTGATTAATTGAAACCTTTTGGGGTTGCAATTATCCCAATATTGCAGACAACACACAAATTGCAACTTCTGCCAAGATATATTGGAGATATATATGCTCAAACACAATATATGAGGGTCGGGCGAGGGCTAGTTTGGGAGATAGAGGGTGCGGCTGGGGACATGCTCTTCTTGAGGGTAGTGGTAGGTGTGCTGACATGAAAGCCATAGAAAGCTCCCTGTACATGAAACAACCACACTGACAACTGTATGCCATCATCTGTCAGTCCGAAAAACCACAAGGTGGAATTCAATTCAATTCAGGAAATTGATCATATGCACAGTGTGCACCCAAACTTTAGGAACTCAGTTGTAATTAATATAGTAAGTTACACGTGTGGACACAAATGGTTCCTGCAGAAGCTTTAGGGTAAATCATATGATGTGAGATGCAATTACTTGATTGCAAAATTGAAGGAAATATTGTCCTTCATTTAAGATGACACGAAATTAAAAAAAACCCGTTCGGTATTTCATGTTATACATCTGAAATAAAATATGGTTGGTGCAAAAGCTTCAGGGCAAATCATATGATGTGGATTACAATTATTTGATAGCAAAATTGAAGGAAATGGTGTCCTTCATTTAAGATGACACGAAATTAAAAAACCAGGGGTTCGGTACTGCGGGGATTTCCCCGCCAGTTATTTCATATTATACTTCTGAAATAAAATACGGTTCCTGCAAAAGCTTTAGTGTAAATCATATGATGTGGAATAGAAGGACTGGACAGCAAATTTAATAAAATGGTTTCCTTCATTTAAAGCGACATGAAATTCAAAACTAACAGCGAGAACCGGAAGAAAGAAGAAGAAATGACAAACGAATTTAGGGATGCCTAATTATTAGACAAAGCATTTGGAAGTTATCGCTTGTGAAGAATTTGAATGGAAACCACGGACATGCACAGAAGATTGGAACAGACCCAGTGGCGCCACCTTCAGGTAAATTTTGCTGAAACGCAATACCAACCCATGTCTGGTCACAAGGAGTGTATATGCTAAATTTCGAAGGAATCCGACAAAGCTTTTGGAAGTTATCGCCTGTGAAGAATTTGAACAGACATCCACAGACACAAAGAGAGCAAGACCCATTTTAACTGGAACGGACACGAAGAAGCGAAACTCAGTGGCTTCAGGCAAATGTTACTGAAATCCAGTACGCAACCGCAACCGCGTCTTCTCACAAGGAATGTGTATGCCGAATTTCGGAAGAATCCGAGAAAGCGTTTGGAAGTTATCGCTTGTAACTGACATCTACGGACACAAAGAAGCAAGAACCATTTTGACCCAGTGGCGCCACCTTCAGGCAGATGTTGCTGAAATGCGGTACCGACTGGCGTCTTGTCGCAAGGAATGTGTATGCCGAATTTCGGAAGAATCCAACAAAGCGTTAGGAAGTAATCATTCGAACAGACATGCACGGACATGCACGGACATCCACGGACACGTAGAAGCAAGAACCATTTTAAAGTCCCCCGGCCGCGTTGCGGCGGGGGACAATAAAAACCATACTTTTACTAATTTAACTGGAGAGGGTCATTTATGAACTTCATACCTGTTTATTAACTCAAGAACAAAGGTTTTCTTCATCACTTTGTTCTTCCTTCATGAAAAATTCTCTCGTCTGAAAGAAATCCATTTGCAGCAAAAACTACTATTTTCTTGTGTTTGACTATTGTCGATTTCAGTGTGGGATATGTGAGCTCTTGGCTCTTGCTCCAAGGTCAACTAGTTACCAAGAGTTAAGCTCATTTTAGTTTATCATTCAATATAATATGTGATATATGTTACATTCTCAGAAGCTCAAAATTGTAGACCTTTCTCAGGATTGCTAGCTACCAATTGGAATGCAAGGCTATTAAACAAACTTGAAATTTGAACCAATGTAATTCCAGATATTCGGGCGTATATTGAAGCCCCTTGGGCTCTTGTTTTTTTCGTGCCAATACGGACCGACCCGCGTGTATTGAGAAACTGATGGTTCCCCATTTGCCATTGATGCTGCACATAGTGCTGGCGATATTGTCGGGGACCCTGTTTGATGACGTGCATTGCATTGATGCTTTGGAAGGGCAGATAAAGGCTTATTGACCATTATAGAAGAGCATCTGGGGGAGTATTGCACTTAAACTTGAGGTCACGGGGAGGGCACGTGGAGGGTGCCACCAAATAAGGGAAAGGTGATCTGGGCGCTCATTGACCTACTTATTTGTTCCCTCGGTCCAGATGGCATGTGATGGTCACGTGACCAATTACCCCCTTAAATTTTACCCGGGGGAACAAATAAGTAGGTCAATGAGCACCCAGATCAATTTTATATACTACTTCCATCCGAAATCTTTCGTCGGCAAAACAAGGAGAACCATTGGCATTAGAACCTTGATCTTTGGTATGAACGTGCAATAGGGGACTGTTACCAGCAAGTTCTGAGGTTACCGAATTCTGATGAAAATTTGATTTATAATTATTTTTTATTATTTATTAATCGCTCGGCGAGTGCACTGTCATGCCCATCGGGAACCCTTGGCTGTATGTTTCATTGTGACTTTTGAAGGCTCCCTAATATCAAGAAGCCGGGTCCATTCGAGATTCAAAACATCTGAGAATGGTTATCGTTGGATGGAATCCCCCAGTTCCCATATATTCTCGGAGCTTACATGATGCTACACTTATTCAACCTATGCACTACCCTCGAGAGAATTTCCCCACCCCTTGGGCAGACCTACTTAGGTGACCTGTAAACTCGAAATTGGCAAAAACATGTCTTACATCAAGTACACGCTTAAATCATAACAAACCGTACTTCGTAGGTCCTGTGACGTTAGTTACACTGCCATGTTTTCAAAAGAAAGTGCAATGAAATCTAGTGATCCAAAATGTACCCACCTGGACGAGTATATCCTTCAAGGGACCGTACAAAACACACTGAGCTAAGAAACTGATATTAAAATAGTGATAAAATACACAAGAATTGCCGTATATATCAGAGAATACGACCGGATCACGAATTGTATTTGAGAGTAAATATCAAGGGACAACAGTCACAATCTTGATTGTTTCTGGAATCAGTCTAAAAAAATCAGACCCTACATATCACTTTTATTGGATGTTGTTAGGATCTAACCAAATCCTATAGGTCAATCTCCGGCGACCTCAAGTAATTGTCCATGTTTTCCAGCTTTATTTTCAATGAGAATCCTCTTTGTGTGAAACCCCGCCCCACAAACGTCGCATTCATGATCATTTAGGTACACTTTGGCTTTCATTTATTTTTATTGTGCTTTCATTTGGGTTCACTTGGGTAATTCGTTAGATTCCTTGTGCCTAATCTCAAATAGCAATATGCCGTACAGATACGAAACAATAGGCCGTACAGAAATATGTTTTAGCTTCTCTATAGGCCGTACAGAAGCGGTAGAAATAAGCCATGAATATGAAAAACTGACCGTCCTATTCATCTAAAATCAAACTGTTTCTATAGCGGTTGGTACTTCCTTTGCATCAGACAAAACGTCTAACATGAAGGTAAGTCAGAGAAGTTACATGTATATAATATGACATGAAGCGACTCATCTAGAAAAATCGTAGTGATCAGCATACAAGACCGGCTTTGCGAATCGAATTGCTTTACTATATACTACTTTTTTGTCGTATATGTTATGATCGTGTTTTCATGAATATAATTTGCAGAATTAAAAACGCTTAAGATACCTAAATGATACACATACTTTGTCGTGAAATCGCCCGAAACGAAGGGCTGTCAACGGTAGAAAATGGCTATAGGCCGGATCCTGGGGACACTTTCATCAAACTTCGTACGCAAGATTTTTGCGTATATTTTGCGTATGCAACTTCGTAAATCAAAATCGAGCTTCACTAAACTGCGTACTTTACGAATTTGCGTAAATCTGTGCGTAAATCTACGGCAGCTTCTGAGGTGGCGTACGAAAATTTTCTTGCGTAAATTCAGTTTATTTACACCACGTGACTTTCGGCGATGAACGTACAACCTGCCGTTTTCGGTCAAATAACTTTCAAATTGTGCCATCAATTGACTTTCAAGTTATTGCACTGAATCTAGAGTCGGTGTCTTTGTATACATCTCAGTTTCATTAAAATGAGAACCAACCGTATGTGAAGAATATTGTTGTTGTTGTTTATCTGTAAATCCCACAGGCATTTGATAAGGGTCAGTAATGGATGGGTTGTCATCAGTCATCATTTGTCTTTGTAATGATTAAAATGATATGTATGTGTAGTGTACTCGCCCTTCTCATGCTGTTATATATACCCCATATACTAGTAACATGGAGTCAGTATGGATGGATGATCTCTGGCCCATAGTTAGTTATTCATTAATAAATGAATCACAATTGACCTTTGTGTCGGTGTAGTAACAAATAAAACTTGATATACACACTATTGTCATAATGTTATCTATACCCCATTCTTCTAACACGGAGTGAAGGTAAATCACTCGCCATCTTGTTTGAAATTCTCTTAACAACGTTTTCCGAAACGTAACAAGTACGAGTCGTTTGATTGGTCAATGCACTGGTTGCTACGGTCATCACAAATTCCATGGAATGCGGAAATCTTGACTTCAGAGAGACGGCATTTCACTGATCAGAGAGCTGACAGAGACAGCGATATTGGCCTATCAAATGCCGTGTATCTCCTCATGTTCGGTTAACGTTGTTAAGAAAATTGTTTCAACCATATTTATCGAGTTACATGAAATACATCTTTTTGTTGCAGTAAATAATTAAAATCAATGCAGCAGGTATGTTCAACAAACATCATTTATTGGATAAAACGTATGTGCAAAGTATGAACTGACTTTTCCCTTGGAAATTTAAATTTAAATTTAAATTTAAATTCGGGTTGTAATGGAAAGTGCGGTACCTTGTCTGCGACCTTAGTTGGTGGGGTCCATATATGTAGATACATAACTACCACGGATAATTAGGATATTACTGAGATACCCATCTTATACTGACCCTTATCAAATGCCTGTGGCAAATCCACTCTGAAGTCGATGGGTATCTTCCACTGGTGCTACAAGAAAAAAAAATCACATGGTGCTATATCCCAAAACGATGTCGTGCGTGGCGAAAACTGGCCTCTGGGTAAAGTTTTATTGGCATAGAAATTGTGGTGTATTGATACACGAAGACAGGAGTTTCTCGTAAAAACTACAACTGTAATTCACATCAATCAGATCATTACAAATGGCGGCTACACAACGTGGTTACGCGTCTCCACAAACTATAGCGTGTTGCAATACCAAGTTACGAACTAATACCATACTGAAGAGACGAACTATAGTCTGTTTCAATACGTAACATTACTCCCTCCAAGTTTTTATGGTATGTAATAAAACTTGCTGAACCCTCATATGGTTTTCCTACACTTATGCAACCGCTGTATATTTTACCACAACCAGAGCCTTAGAATGGTTTTCTACTATACCGCCGTGTATAACGAACATGTTTGACTTTACTTAAGAAGACATGGTAATTACTTTACGAATAAAACCAAACTTTATAACTGTCTTTGTGAGTCAATGTTCATTTCTTGCCTTACAAGTCTTGATATAGTGTTCATTATCAAATATAAATTCCCTTTAACTGGAAACACAACTATATGAAACTTTCATAAAGAATTAACCAAGTTAACTGTTAAACTGTCACACACTATCAGTTATTTACATTGAACAGTTAGTCATCAAATCTCTTTGGTTTGCATATCTGCCTAGGAGGATTGCGTCTAGGTTGATTCAGTTCCTGTGTTTCCCTTCTAGCACAATCATTACGTTTTTCCGACGTCCGTGAAGTATTTTCCCCCGTTGGCGGAGTTACCACTGATGCATTCCCGGAATCTACTGGAATATCAGTACCAGACGCCGGTATGACGATATCCGGAATAACCACTGGTAAATCACCCAATGGCAATGAACCTTCATTCATTCTGGGCCGAATTTGATCTACATTACGTTTCCACACATGCTCGCCCACAGCGACTTGATAGTTTCGCGCACCAAGCCGTTCAAGAACCATGCCTGCAACCCATCGCGGACCACGAACACCGAAATTTAACACAAACATTGCCTGATCCTGTCTGAAGTAACGGAAGTTGTTCTCATCCACTGGCTCTTCTTTGGGTGCCATATGTGAATCTGGCGATGGACGGATACATGTGAGCCGTGTTCTGAGCGAACGTCGCATTAATAACTCACATGGTGCTTTCCCTGTCGTAGTTTGAGGCGTTGTGCGGTATGACAGGAGGAATCGTTGCAGTTTGTCCTCGATGTCACCTGGTTGATTTTCCATTTTCTTCAGAGCCTTCTTGAAGCTCTGGACGAAACGTTCTGCCTGTCCATTTGTTGCTGGGTGACCTGGGGCAGTAAGTGTATGGCGAAGAGCGTTCATTTTCAGAAAATGCTGAAATTCTTCTGCTGTGATCTGACTTCCATTGTCAGTTACTATATGCTCTGGAAGACCGAATGTAGCACATATCCTTCGTAGTTGTTTGATGGTTGCCGCGGAGGTGATATTTTTCATGGTCACTACTTCAAGCCATTTGGAGTGTGCGTCGACTACCACCATGAAGTATAGGTTAAGGAACGGTCCTGCAAAATCAACATGTATCCGTTTCCACGGTGCCACTGGCCATTTCCATGCACTTGGTTTGGATGAAGTCGGGACTCGGAAGTGATGCTGCTTCCTGGCATTCACTGGAATTTCGGACTAACTCCTCGATTTCGCTATCCAAACGTGGCCATCAAAATATAGCGCGAGTAGCAGCTTTCATCCTGACCATGCCCGAGTGCTCACTGTGCAACTCCTGTAGTAGGGCTGGCCGAAGCGCTGGTGGAATGATCACTCGCGTTCCCCATAGCAAGCATCCTTGCTCTACAATTAACTCAAGTTTTCGGATAAGTGACCATCTTTTGATTCTTGATGCAGCCATCTGAGGCGTTCCTTTTGCTGGAGAGAACAGATGCAGAAGAGGTCGGTGGTCTAAGTAAATTTTCGACCCAACAAGTACTGCCTGAATTTCCCAACTCCGAAAATAATCGACAGTCCCTCTTTCTCAATCTGACTGTAATTTTGTTCTGCACTATTCAGTCTGCGAGGGGGGGGGGGGGGAAACGAGTCAAATATAGTAGCAGTGCCTGTTAAACTGAAAGTTCTACTGGGCTGAACACAGAGACAGTAGACATCAACAGTTAAATACCCTGATTATGAAATCGTAATTTTTGCTAGAGTTTCGCACTGGTAAGACTTTCGCATGATCAGAAACGACACTGTAACATGCATCTTCATGCACAACTAGGCTGGTTTGGATATTATTATTATCTGACCTCTCAAGTTATAATGTTGCCAAGGCGTGAGACTTGAGTATATCCGCCCGGACGATACGACCTCCCCCCCCCCCCACCAATATGCGAATTTCTAGTTGTCATTTCATATATATAGCCTACCATCATTTGTATTTCATCCTTCACAGTCTCGAGGCCATAAATGGATACTTTACAATCAATGGAAATTTTGAAATTACAGACTCCTTTTTCTGCAAACTGAAGCAATTTTGAACGCTCCTTTGTTATTTTAGAAATAATTTCATGAAAATCCCCAGATGAGCGAGATTTTGATATAGCTGCGTGAGATGCCAAATAAACTAATATGATCACATTATTGCATTAATGGATTATTGGTGTCAGTCTCACGGAGAATGCGTGAGAATTGACAGGTCTGTTATTATCTATGGTATGAAGTAAGTTGGCCAAGGAACCGTGAGATTGCTGAAATAAATCAGACAAATCAACATTTTTGGCACCAAATCCAGGTCATAAAAATCACTGACAATCAAGTTGGATTCTTTAATATGAATAAGAACATGTACAATCTAAGCCCTGGTTTAATTGGGTCTGTTCATAGAACTTTAGAACTTTTTAGAACTTTTTTTATTGACACATCAACGCAGTCAGCAGACTGGTAATATAGTCATACAAATAAGAACAACACGTTGCCAAACATGACAGATGAATACAAGAGGAATAAAAGCAATATTCACATGACGCAAAGCTGACATAATTCAATATAACCTTAGGCCCTATCAATCTGACACATGTATATATACTATTAGCTTGACATGATCCAGATATTTCACACTGCATGAATGAATTTATTGATCTCGCAACTTTTCGCAAGCAAGCAAGAATTTGGCAGTTTTAATAAGCGTATCTGTGCAGCGGTTTCCCAGAATAAATTTAAAGCTGACATGACCTTATTTAATGCACGTATGGTAGCGAAAAAAAAATATTCACAAAGATTATATCTCCCGTTGAATAATACCCGCCGGAACTAATCCATATGAAAGTGTACCTGTTTGCCCAGCTGCCGAGTTTATGACAACATTAATGCCAACTTCTCATCCGAGTAACGTTGCCTCCACCTCATATATAAAGCTGGAGTCGATCGAGAATCTATAGCCAGTCTGAACTGACACTCGAGCTGGCATCAGACTACAATTAATCACTTCCGGTTCAGTGCCCACGACCTACATTGTGTAGAAATTTGAGAATTTGAGAATTTATGGATTTTATGAGCTGCGATTTTTCAGCATTTCTGATACATCTGATATTTCAACTTGCAGATGAGGCTTCAAACTGTACTTCCTGGTGTTGATTTGGGCCACTTTGGGAAAAGCATGGTGGATGGAGACATGATCAGTGAAGGGTGAGAAGGCTCCCTGTTTACAAATTGAAGACATTTGTAGCACCAATCAGATGTCAGTGGCGGTAATTTGTTTCCATGGTCAACATCTGTCAAGACGTTCCACTGTTAATTCCCACAAGGTGATATTGTATGCCACATGGGTTTAAGTTGTATTTTCTTTTTTGCGATTTTTTAGCTCATGGCAAGTAACGGAATTAATAGTTCTCTGCAGCAACACCTGACATTTTGCATTTGCCAGAAACTAAATCGTCACTGCGGCTACAGTTTTGTCTTATCTGACAATTTTCCCAGGCTGACTCATGAACAAACAAATATTGGGTTGTTTCAAATTTGTTATTAAATTATACTAAAATAAAATAATATTCGGGGTGTGGTGGGTTGAGGTGATCTGATAGTGTTTTGCACTAAAATAAGATTCAGCCACTTTATAGGCAAAAACAAATCGTTTGTAGTTTGTATAACCAAATGTCAATACCAATATCAAAATGTTCACAACACCGCATAATTCACATCGTATTAACCATGCAGATATGAAATCTGTAAAGAAAATTATAAAATTCACATTCTTACCAGAACATGATCAAAATAGCTCATGACTTGTTCCTGATCACCCATGGTTCCGGCTGCAGTCACCAGTAACGTGGTTATGCGCCTCATATACAAACTCGCCAGATTCAGGAGTTTCTCGTAAACAAATTCATCAAGCAGATTATTGCTACACAACGTGGTTACGCGCCTCTACAAACTATAGCGTGTTGCAATACCAAGTTACGAACTAATACCATACTGAAGAGACGAACTATAGTCTGTTTCAATACGTAACAGAAATTAGAATCAAACTCGCTTCTTTCTCGGTCAACTTCATTCACGGGTTACTATGGTTAGGATTCTTTATTACTATTCCCCGTCTGTATTTATTATTGCTATCGACTTCTTCATAGAGCTTCATAATCACTTCGAAGTGCCGGCAACATGCAGGTCTTATCACGGTGCCGGTGAAGAGTTGGGTGAGAGTTGGGGGGGTGGGGAATTCGAGTCAAATATAGTAGCAGTGCCTGTTAAACTGAAAGTTCTACTGGGCTGAACACAGAGACAGTAGACATCAACAGTTAAATACCCTGATTATGAAATCGTAATTTTTGCTAGAGTTTCGCACTGGTAAGACTTTCGCATGATCAGAAACGACACTGTAACATGCATCTTCATGCACAACTAGGCTGGTTTGGATATTATTATTATCTGACCTCTCAAGTTATAATGTTGCCAAGGCGTGAGACTTGAGTATATCCGCCCGGACGATACGACCTCCCCCCCCCCACCAATATGCGAATTTCTAGTTGTCATTTCATATATATAGCCTACCATCATTTGTATTTCATCCTTCACAGTCTCGAGGCCATAAATGGATACTTTACAATCAATGGAAATTTTGAAATTACAGACTCCTTTTTCTGCAAACTGAAGCAATTTTGAACGCTCCTTTGTTATTTTAGAAATAATTTCATGAAAATCCCCAGATGAGCGAGATTTTGATATAGCTGCGTGAGATGCCAAATAAACTAATATGATCACATTATTGCATTAATGGATTATTGGTGTCAGTCTCACGGAGAATGCGTGAGAATTGACAGGTCTGTTATTATCTATGGTATGAAGTAAGTTGGCCAAGGAACCGTGAGATTGCTGAAATAAATCAGAGAAATCAACATTTTTGGCACCAAATCCAGGTCATAAAAATCACTGACAATCAAGTTGGATTCTTTAATATGAATAAGAACATGTACAATCTAAGCCCTGGTTTAATTGGGTCTGTTCATAGAACTTTAGAACTTTTTAGAACTTTTTTTATTGACACATCAACGCATTCAGCAGACTGGTAATATAGTCATACAAATAAGAACAACAAGTTGCCAAACATGGCAGATGAATACAAGAGGAATAAAAGCAATATTCACATGACGCAAAGCTGACATAATTCAATATAACCTTAGACCCTATCAATCTGACACATGTATATATACTATTAGCTTGACATGATCCAGATATTTCACACTGCATGAATGAATTTATTGATCACGCAACTTTTCGCAAGCAAGCAAGAATTTGGCAGTTTTAATAAGCGTATCTGTGCAGCGGTTTCCCAGAATAAATTTAAAGCTGACATGACCTTATTTAATGCACGTATGGTAGCGAAAAAAAAAATATTCACAAAGATTATATCTCCCGTTGAATAATACCCGCCGGAACTAATCCATATGAAAGTGTACCTGTTTGCCCAGCTGCCGAGTTTATGACAACATTACTGCCAACTTCTCATCCGAGTAACGTTGCCTCCACCGCATATATAAAGCTGGAGTCGATCGAGAATCTATAGCCAGTCTGAACTGACACTCGAGCTGTTCACATCATATTTATGCTGTCATTGTTGTCACCAGCCCAAATTCGGACTGTGAGCATCATAGTCTATCACACATTCATTCGCACACAATATAAATATATCTGCGAAAAACTGAGTAATAAAATGAAAGATCTGACTATTCAGACATGATTCAGACATACCGGTACGTATTTCCTCAAAACAATAAAACTTGATCCGTCACAGGTTTCTCCAACATTGTATCTCAATTGACCTCCAACACCAAAGAGGAAGCACGAAGTGACAACTGGTCATTCTGTTTTATGATTATTGAGGCTCTGTACGATGCACTTCAAATGCGCTATGTATTTAGATTCCCGACAGTGCTTCAAAATTACTGTAATTCGGATTGTTCGTTCCAAACTAAGAATTGTTATATGTTATGCCTACCAATCAGGGCCGCCCATAAGCAGTTACAAATTGCGGCGTTACATACCGAAAGCGACCTTTTGTTCTGATTGTCACCCCGTCCATTTTTATCTCATCTATCAGTAGTATAGAAATGTGAAATCCCTTAGCATTCGTGGTGAGATAATCATGGTGGATGAACGAAGCGAAAATGACCTTTGACCCTTGACTTTTGACCTTGGATTTCCATCGCACCTTGGAGAGGTCACTTGACTGGCGGGTGGATGCCAAACTAAGACTAACAGCCGGAAATTCGTCAAATGCCAAATCAGCTGCTCCAGGATATGTTGCCACGACAGTACCCTGGACTACCCGAAGACGCTCAGAGATGGACCGAACGAATGGATGGTCATTGCACACAGACAAGAGCGAACATTGCCGACGATGCGTCTGATACACGGACAATAGCATAGGTGAATTGTAAACACACCAACGCGGCTCCCACATGTTGGTTGTCATGTAATGTAGGGGATACATAAAATGTGTACTAAGCAAAATGCTTGTTGTTGTTGTTCTTTCTCTCATCTGTTTGCGTAAAGTCCGCCGTTCTTGGCGACATGTCCTGTAATATCAATTGTACCGGATTCTGTGTTTGTCCGGAATCCTATTATTCCTCCATCTGCCAGTAATCTGACCAGAAGTGCCCTCGACGAACGCTTCAATACGAGATCCTGCACAACCCATGTGATCCTAATATGGTTCATGTAGACCCATTTGAGTCCATTTTTATGAATTTTTGGAGAGATCTGCGGCCTTTTCCCCAAGTCCTTTTCACGTGAACAGAAGTGACCGCTTCAAGTTGCCTTGATAATCAAAGGTCAAGGGTTAGAGGTCAGTTATACGCCCGATTTCCCGCCCGAATGAGCGAGATTTTGATATAGCTGCGTGAGATGCCAAATGAACTAATATGATCACATTATTGCATTAATGGATTATTGGTGTCAGTCTCACGGAGAATGCGTGAGAATTGACAGGTCTGTTATTATCTATGGTATGAAGTAAGTTGGCCAAGGAACCGTGAGATTGCTGAAATAAATCAGACAAATCAACATTTTTGGCATCAAATCCAGGTCCTTTTCCCCAAGTCCTTTTCACGTGAACAGAAGTGACCGCTTCAAGTTGCCTTGATAATCAAAGGTCAAGGGTTAGAGGTCAGTTACGCTCGATTTCCCAACCACGAAAGCAAAAAGGTTTCATCTTTCTATACAACTGGTGTATAGGATAAAATACTGGGCGGGGTGACAATCACAATAAGGGACCGCTTTCAATTTTTAACCCCGTATTTAGGAATTTGCCATTTCGGTTTCAACAAATAGTGGTGCACCCTCTCCAATGGCAACATCAACTCCCGCATTTCCCAATTGGCGCAGTATACGGTCAACACGGGTGGGCCTGATTAGTGGGCATAACACATAACAATTCTCAGTTTGAAATGAAAATTCCGAATTACAATAGTCTTGGAACAGTTACGTCATATCGGGAATTTAAAAAGAGATCGCATTTGGAGAGCACCATATAGAGCCCCAAGAATTATCAACTGGAATGGAGAATAGTCCCTTCGTGGCGAGTGAGGTAAATTGAAATACACTGCTAGAGAAACTGGTGACGAATCAAGTTTCATTGTTTTGAGGAAACACTTACCGGTATGTCTAAATCGTGTTTGAATGATCAGATCCTTCATTTTGTTATCCAGTTTTATTCCAGATATATTTATATTATGTGCGAGTGAATGCGTGATAGACTATGATAGTAGTAGTGTATACACATTTCGAGCCAATGGCTCGTCACTGCGCATGCCCAGGAATTGTGGAGTGGGTGTGCGCGGTAGTGTTCTGCGATTTTGTGGCGGTCATGTGGCGGTGTGCGCAGGAGTGTTCTGCGCAAGTGTGACGTCATGTATGACGTGACGTCGCTTCCGGTCTGCGTGAATCGGGAGTGTGTATTCCTCCGCGGTGATGCGGTCTGGTGGTGATGCGGTCTGCCTCCGCGGACAGAAAGTAGTACCAAATTCTCCGGCATTCTCCGGCAATCTTCAGGGGCGAGAGGGTTCCCTAGGGTACCGATTGGATCGAGTGAGGTGTCAAAGTGAAGCATTCGTGAAGGGGCATCCGACGGGATGGGTGTCACGTGGAACTGACGTCATTCTGCGCATGCGCAGTAGACAAAGAGTATGGAAATAGACATTTTGTGGTCTAGGTGGGCCCCCTATTGGTCCGATGGAGTCGTATGAGGTATCAATGTGAAGCATTCGTGAAGGAGCATCCGACGGGATGGGTGTGACGTGGAACTGACGTTATTCTGCGCTTGCGCAAGCAGGAATTGTGGAAAATGGGTATGGAAATAGACATTTTGGGGTCTAAGTGAGCCCCTAGTGGTCCGATGGTGTCGTCTGAGGTCTTATTTTGAAGCGCTCGTGGAGGAGCATCCGACTGTGCTAATGGTTCGTCCGTGTTCAAGAGTCTGCGCATACGTAGTCTGGCCGTAGTATAGAAAGCAGGCATTTTGGGGGTGCGTGGCAGTGTGTTTGACCAACCACTATGGGTCCGTGTTTGTGGTTTGGTGGTGTGTGTTGTTCGCACAGAGGTCACTTCCGGTTTCACGAAAACTACCTCCGAACCCAGACAATTTTCCCTTAGACGTAGGTTCCGGATTTTCCATCTGGTTTTTTCTTGGCCCGGCCCGGCCCGACCCGGCCCGGCCCGACCCGGCCGCACGTCTGCGCGGCATCACCGAAAGTGCACGGGTGAATTTCGGGTCAAAAGGTCAAAGGTCACATCCAAGTCAAAAGGTCAAAGGTCTCCCTTTCGGCAAGGTTCGGCAACAATGTTGCGGCATCGATATACAGAGCTTGAACACAAAAAGGGGATTGTAAATTAACCTGGGAAGGATGGGCAGTTCCATTTGGACCAATCCTGCGGTCGAGAAAAAGAGCCAATGAGCGATCGATAAAAGAACCAATGGACGGGTACTAGAATTTCGCTCACGTCCAGGTACTAGAATGCTTTCGCCTACGTCCGCGCCTACATCCAGGTTCTTGTACATCCGGGTAATGTTTTCTGGACATTGATGCTTACATTGGGCCCCATCCTAGGCCACTGATTGGCTACTTTCTCCACGGTGTTCAAAGCCAGTTTCACCGAATCCCCACATGTCTGTTATAGCCTTCATGCATTATGCTCATATAGAAAACACACAAGACAGGGTTTTTTTTGGTGAGATCTCATCTTGTTTTTAGCCCACCATCACCAGATGGTGGGCTGTTCAAATCGCTTTTCGTCCGTGGTCCGTCGTCCGTCCGTCAGTCAGTCAGTCCGTCATTCCGTCCGTCCGTAAACAATTCTTGTTATCGCGTTTTCTCAAGATCTACTTTATGGATCTTTCTCAAATTTGGTACACAGGTTCCCCTTGGGGTCTAGTTGTGCAAGATACCTTTTTTGGTTCGAATCGAAAATCCAATATGGCCATCAGGCAGCCATCTTGGATTTCCCCATGAAATCTTGTTATCGCGATTTCTCAGGAACTACTGCATGGATCTTTCTCAAATTTGGTCCACAGGTTCCCCTTGGGGTCTAGTTGTGCAAGATACCTTTTTTGGCCCGATTCGGAAATCCAATATGGCCACCAGGCAGCCATCTTGGATTTCCCCTTGAAATCTTGTTATCGCGATTTCTCAGGAACTACTGCATGGATCTTTTTCAAATTTGGTACACAGGTTCCCCTTGGGGTCTAGTTGTGCAAGATACCTTTTTTGGTCCGATTCGGAAATCCAATATGGCCACCAGGCAGCCATCTTGGATTTCCCCATGAAATATTGTTATCGCGATTTCTGAGGAACTACTGCATGGATCTTTCTCAAATTTGGTACACAGGTTTCCCTTGGGGTCTAGTTGTGCAAGATACCTTTTCTGGTCCGATTCCAAAATCCAGTATGTCCATCAGGCGGCCATCTTGGATTTCCCCATGAAACTTTGTCATTGCGATTTCTCAGGAACTAATTTATGGATCTTTGCTAAATTTGGTACACAGGTTATCCTTGTCGTCTAGTTGTGCAAGATACCTTTTCTGGTCCGATTCGAAAATCCAATATGGCCAACAGGCGGCCATCTTTGATTTCCCATGAAACTTTGTTATTGCGATTTCTCGGGAACTACTGCATGGATCTTTGTTAAATTTGGTACACAGGTGCTCCTTGTCGTCTAGTTGTGCAAGATCCATTTTTTGTTCCGATTCGATAATCCAATATGGCCACCAGGCAGCCATATTGGATTTCCCCATGAAACCTTGTTATCGCGATTTCACAGGAACTACTGCATGGATATTTCTCAAATTTGGTACACAGGTTTCCCTTGGGATCTGGTTGTGCAAGATACCTTTCCTGGTCCGACTTGAAAATCCAGTATGGCCACCAGGCAGCCATCTTGGATTTCCCCATGAAACTTTGTTATCGCGATTTCTCAGGAAGTACTGCATGGATCTTTCTCAAATTTGGTACACAGGTTCCCCTTAGGGTCTAGTTGTGCAACATACTTTTTTCGGTCCGAATCGAAAATCCAATATAGCCACAAGGCGGCCATCTTGGATTTTCCCATGAAACCTTGTTATCGCGATTTCTCAGGAACTACTGCATGGTTTCCCTTGGGGTCTAGTTGGGCAAGATACCTTTTCTGGTCCGATTCCAAAATGTAATATGTCCATTATGCGGCCATCTTGGATTTCCCCATGAAATTTTGTTATTGCGATTTCTCAGGAACTACAGCATGGATGTTTGTCAAATTTGGTACACAGGTTCCCCTTGTCGTCTAGTTGTGCAAGATACCTTTTCTTGTCCGTTGGGGTGATTTCTCAAGAAGTACTGCATGGATCTTTCTGAAATTTGATACACAGGGCCAACATGGGGCCTAGTTGTTCAAGATACCTTTTTTGGTCCGATTCGAAAATCCAAGTTACGCTTCAAATTAATACGGTATTCCCGAGTTGTGACGTTGCATCACAAGAGTCGGCGGATGAAACGGTGGGGCATATTCTATATATTGACTATAGAGACTATCCATACCTTCACCTTTCATATCAAGGAGTTCAAATAATTCGGAATTAAGTCTTTAGTCCATGCAGTTTGCAAGTGAACTGCCCCACCGTTTCGTCTGCCGGCGGGTCGGCTACATGAAGGGACGTCACTCCTGTTACACAACGTCACAACTCGACAACTGTAGACTACTGCATGTTTCGATCCAAGGGAGATAATCAAGATTCAGACACTATCAAAGTTTCAAATTTACTGCACGGACCGGATCCCTTCAGTATTAAGTATTGTATCATCTTACTGTTTTCGAGCATGGTATCATATAAGAGATATCTCAAACTAGCCCAGTAAACAGAACAGAATTAGCATTCGTTCCTAATTATAAAATCTTAAGTATGTTTCATAGCTCATGCCGAAGTGTCAAAGAGATTTGTCTTCGCTTCCAGTACCCAATGATGGCATGTGCAAAAATAAAAAAATAAAATAAAATACTACAAAACGAAGACGAAGGATCCTCCGTACATGTACATTCACTTTCAGACTAACTTTGCTCATTTCTCTTGTACTATAACAACCGACATAAGTACAGTTTCTAGAAATCTTGAAAATCCTGAAACTTAGAAAGATGATATCTTGGCGTTATCCAGTGTTCCTTTTTCGATCTTTTTCGCTCAGATTTGAAATTCTGTAAACAAAATTACAAATCAATCGCTTGTTCCTAGTAACAATGGACAAAAAGATCCTCTTGTCATTAGCTTACAATTATCGGACAATGATGGGCGCCAAGATCCTTCAGGATCTCTCGTTTATTCAACAATAACTAACAACAACGTGAGAACAACCACGTGAAAACTGAAGCCCAGAACAGGGGGCTTGCACATTGAAATCGATAGAACTTAAGTCCAGAACAGGGGGCTTTTAGTGAAAGAACTTACGCCCAGAACAGGGGGCTTTTCGTGAACTAACTTAAGCCCAGAACGGGGCTTGTACATTGAAATGATGGGCGGCCCAGTCATATACGAGAACATCGCGGTCCTCGGCCTTGGGGTACTCGTCAAACATCTGTACGATGGTAGATACGGTTCTTCCTCGGCATCGATGGTACAGGTAAAACAAGCAATATTGTCCGCACACGCTACTGGTCAGGCTTTGCAACGTTTGACTGTTCCAACACCACGTCTCTGTGCCTTGATCCATGAAGTCTGTTAAATCGGGATGGAGAGGTGGCAGGCCGTACGGGTCAAAGTTTTCGCCCTGCTGTTCTGTCAAGTACACGCCCACCCAATGTTCACCGGGCATTAATAACTCACATGGTGCTTTCCCTGTCGTAGTTTGAGGCGTTGTGCGGTATGGCAGGAGGAATCGTTGCAGTTTGTCCTCCATGTCACCTGGTTGATTTTCCATTTTCTTCAGAGCCTTCTTGAAGCTCTGGAGGAAACGTTCTGTCTGTCCATTTGTTGCTGGGTGACCTGGGGCAGTAAGTGTATGGCGAATAGCGTTCATTTTCAGAAAATGCTGAAATTCTTCTGCTGTGAACTGACTTCCATTGTCAGTTACTATGTGCTCTGGAAGACCGAATGTAGCACATATCCTTCGTAGTTGTTTGATGGTTGCCGCGGAGGTGATATTTTTCATGGTCACTACTTCAAGCCATTTGGAGTGTGCGTCGACTACCACCATAAAGTATCGGTTAGGGAACGGTCCAGCAAAATCAACATGTATCCGTTTCCACGGTGCCACTGGCCATTTCCATGCACTTGGTTTGGATGAAGTCGGAAGTGATGCTGCTTCCTGGCATTCACTGCAATTTCGGACTAACTCCTCGATTTCGCTATCCAAACGTGACCACCAAAATATAGCGCGAGCAGCAGCTTTCATCCTGACCATGCCCGAGTGCTCACTGTGCAACTCCTGTAGTAGGGCTGGCCGAAACGCTGGTGGAATGATCACTCGCGTTCCCCATAGCCTTGCTCTACACTTAACTCAAGTTTTCGGTTGAAATACGGTTTCAAGTCCACGTCTTTCCCTTCAGTTTCAAGATGTGATGGCCAACCTTCCATCACCCACACCAAGACTCGCCGTAGTGTCGAATCTTTCTTGGTTTCGTTCGCGATAGCTTGAGGTGTTGTAGGCCAGTCTTCACCCAAAGTTCTCATGAGAAGTACAAGTTCTTCGTCATTATTTGCAGTATCTGGAGCGATGCCTATCGGAAGCCGCGACAATCCATCAGCGTTGGCGTTGTCTTTCGAGGTACGGTACTCAATGTCGTACTGGAAGGTAGAGAGGATAAGTGACCATCTTTTGATTCTTGATGTAGCCATCTGAGGCGTTCCTTTTGCTGGAGAGAACAGATGCAGAAGAGGTCGGTGGTCAGTTACTAAAGTAAATTTTCGACCCAACAAGTACTGCCTGAATTTCCCAACTCCGAAAATAATCGACAGTCCCTCTTTCTCAATCTGACTGTAATTTTGTTCTGCACTATTCAGTCTGCGAGATGCATACGCAATAGGCCTCTCTTCTCCATTAACAATGTGTTGAAGAACGGCTCCCACACCATAAGGGGAGGCATCACATGAAAGTACCAAGTGTTTCTCTGGATCAAAATGCACTAACAGTGCTTCACTTGTGAGATCCAGCTTACTCTGTTCAAATGCTTCGTTTTGTTCTCGCGACCAATGCCAAGGCGTGTCCTTTCTGAGAAGAACGTACAGTGGCGTCAGACGCGTCGCGAGATCTGGTATGAGTCTCCTATAGTGGTTCAGAAATCCAATGTAGGACCGTAGTTCTGCTACATTTGTCGGGGCAGGAGCTTCGTGGATGGCACGAATCTTCTCGTTTGTTGGGTGTAAGCCATCTTTGTCAATGACGTACCTCAGGTAGATGACAGATTTTAGGAAGAATTTGCATTTCTCCATCTGTAGTCGCAGACCATGCTCCTCCAGGGTTTCTAACACTTTCTCAAGGTTTTTCATGTGTTCATCCCGCGTCTTTGCCGTCACAAGAATGTCATCCATGTAAACGACTGTGCCTGGTATTCCTTTCAGAATGATTTCTATTGACCGTTGAAATATGGCAGGCGCTGAACTGACCCCATAGGGTAACCTAGTGTACTGGTACAGTCCCTTGGTCGTATTTATCGTTGTCAACACCCTCGAGTCTTCGTCTAACTCCATCTGTTGACAAACTTGTTTTAAGTCAAGCTTTGTGAATTCTTGACCACCACTGAGCTCTGAAAATAGCTCTTCAACCTTTGGAATAGGATATACATCCGTTTTAATGTTTTTATTGATCGTCGTCTTATAGTCACCGCAAAGACGAACATCGCCTGAAGGCTTCAACACTGGGACTACTGGTGTAGCCCATGACGAGTGATTGACCTTTTGTAGAATTCCTTCTGCTTCCAACCTGTCAATCTCATTCTCAATTTTTCCACGCATTGCGAAAGGTAGCCCACGTGATTTACAAAACACTGGTTTTGCACCTACCTGGTTTTGCACCTACCTCCTAATCCGCCAGAAAGAACAGTTGAATACTTCTCCTTAAGTTGTTGCACCACATCATCATTTCCCACATTGCGCACATTTATGTTTTTTCCTATCATGTTTTTCCAAGGATCCATAAATGCCAACCAGTCTCGGCCTACTAGAGCTGGCCCATTACCTTCCACTACCACGAGTGGGAGTTCCTTCTTTTCCCCTACTAATGAAACTTGGACGATAAGTTTCCCTTTCACTGGAATAGAATCACCGCTATAAGAGCGTAGCTTAACTGAGCTATGTTCCAGTTTTATGTCCGCAAAGTATTCATTTCGAGTTTCCTCACTGATGAGAGTGACCGCGGACCCAGTATCGACTTCAAAATTCACAACACGACCACTTACGGAGATGTCCGCTTTCATTTTATTTGGAGTGGCCTGTTGTGGATTTACTGACGACACGACAAACAAATCTGCAAGATTCCAATCTGTGTCATCCTCAACATATTTCAGCTTTTGGCATTTATTTTTTTTTCGGCCAGATTTGTCCTGAAAATTCTTCACACGGCACGCATGAGCCACGTGACCGATTTTTCCACATGAATGGCAAGCAGAGTTAATATATGGGCAGTCAGGGGATTGATGCTTGTGAGAATTGCAGCGATAACATGGTGTTTGTTGTGGTTGTTGCCATGTTTGTTTCTTGTTACCATAGTAACCAGTACCTGTGTTTTTGAACTTACTGTTCCACGTTTTTTTGTTTCGGTGAAACACTTTTTTCATGTCACCCACAGCGGAAGTTATGGTCGACTGCTGGAAGTGCAGCTTCTTTGCTTCGCGAGTTGCAGTCTCATGTGCCAGGGCTATTTGGTGAGCCCGTTCGAATGTTAATTCGTTTGTTTCTTGCAGCAAACGTCGACGGATTGACTCGTTTTGCAATCCTGCTACAAAACGATCACGTAGCCGCATCTGTAAGTTGTCATTATACTGACAATTTTCTGCTAGCCTCTTTAGTCTGGCTATGAAAGAGTTAATGTCCTCGTCTGCATTTTCCATACATCTGTTAAATGTGCATCTTGCTGAAATAATATTTGGGGGTGGTTTGAGGTGATCTGATAGTTTCTTCTTAATTTCTTCATAAGTTTTGTCAGCCACTTTTTCTGGGGCAAACAAATCGTGGGCTAATTTGTATAACGCGTCCCCCATACTACTGATCAAAATGTGTGTGTGTCTTTTCGCATCCTTCACATCGTTAGCTTCCATGCAGCTATGAAATCTGTCACCGAAAGTTATAAAATCTTCCTTCTTACCAGAAAATTTCGGAATGGATACAGCAAAAATTATAGCTCATGACTTGTTCCTGATCACCTATGTTTCCGGTCTGTGTTTTCCAGCACTAAAGTTGTCCCAGTAAAACAGTACGGTAAAACGACAATGTCTGGTAATTTCCGTGAGTTCTGTGACACGAAATATCCTTGGATATTCACAACACCCTCGTCGCCAATTCTGTGGTGTATTGATACACGAAGACAGGAGTTTCTCGTAAAAACTACAACTGTAATTCACATAAATCAGATCATTACAAATGGCTGCTACATAACGTGGTTACGCGCCTCTACAAACTATAGCGTGTTGCAATAGCAAGTTACGAACTAATACCATACTGAAGAGACGAACTATAGTTGTCATTTCATATATATAGCCTACCATCATTTGTATTTCATCCTTCACAGGCTCGAGGCCATGGATACTTTACAACCAAGGGAAATTTTGAAATTACAGACTCCTTTTTCTGCAAACTGAAGCAATTTTGAACGATCCTTTGTTATTTTAGAAATAATTTCATGAAAATCCCCAGATGAGCGAGATTTTGATATAGCTGCGTGAGATGCCAAATGAACTAATATGATCACATTATTGCATTAATGGATTATTGGTGTCAGTCTCACGGAGAATGCGTGAGAATTGACAGGTCTGTTATTATCTATGGTATGAAGTAAGTTGGCCAAGGAACCGTGAGATTGCTGAAATAAATCAGACAAATCAACATTTTTGGCACCAAATCCAGGTCATAAAAATCACTGACAATCAAGTTGGATTCTTTAATATGAATAAGAACATGTACAATCTAAGCCCTGGTTTAATTGGGTCTGTTCATAGAACTTTAGAACTTTTTAGAACTTTTTTTATTGACACATCAACGCAGTCAGCAGACTGGTAATATAGTCATACAAATAAGAACAACACGTTGCCAAACATGACAGATGAATACAAGAGGAATAAAAGCAATATTCACATGACGCAAAGCTGACATAATTCAATATAACCTTAGGCCCTATCAATCTGACACATGTATATATACTATTAGCTTGACATGATCCAGATATTTCACACTGCATGAATGAATTTATTGATCTCGCAACTTTTCGCAAGCAAGCAAGAATTTGGCAGTTTTAATAAGCGTATCTGTGCAGCGGTTTCCCAGAATAAATTTAAAGCTGACATGACCTTATTTAATGCACGTATGGTAGCGAAAAAAAAATATTCACAAAGATTATATCTCCCGTTGAATAATACCCGCCGGAACTAATCCATATGAAAGTGTACCTGTTTGCCCAGCTGCCGAGTTTATGACAACATTAATGCCAACTTCTCATCCGAGTAACGTTGCCTCCACCTCATATATAAAGCTGGAGTCGATCGAGAATCTATAGCCAGTCTGAACTGACACTCGAGCTGGCATCAGACTACAATTAATCACTTCCGGTTCAGTGCCCACGACCTACATTGTGTAGAAATTTGAGAATTTGAGAATTTATGGATTTTATGAGCTGCGATTTTTCAGCATTTCTGATACATCTGATATTTCAACTTGCAGATGAGGCTTCAAACTGTACTTCCTGGTGTTGATTTGGGCCACTTTGGGAAAAGCATGGTGGATGGAGACATGATCAGTGAAGGGTGAGAAGGCTCCCTGTTTACAAATTGAATGACATTCTGTAGCACCAATCAGCTGTCAGTGGCGGTAATTTGAAATTGCCATGGTCAACATCTGTCAAGACTTCCACTGGTAATGTCCCACAAGGTAAATATTGACATGCCTGGTGGGTTTATGCATTGTGAATTTTCTGGATTTTTGCCGATTTTTAACGCTAATACATAACAAGTAACGGAATTAATAGTAGACTGGTGCCTGACACCTGACATTTTCACATTTGACCAGAGAACTTTAAATCGTCACTGCGGCTACAATTTTGGCTTGATCAACCCAATTTTTTGCAGGCTGACTCATGAACAACGTACAAATATTAGGGTTGTTTCAAATTTATCTTATTAAATTATTAATAAAATAAAATAAAAAATTTAATTAATTTTAATCAATTTTTTAATTATTAAAATTATTTTTTTTCTTGCTAAATGTGGTTGAAATAAAAATCATACTGATAATGCTGCGTAACATCTCTTGTATTGTTATGCCATTTCTGCGACAAAATTGAGATCTTTTGGAGCAAATATAGGCAAAAAATGACTGATTTGTCTGTACTAGGGCCAAATAGTCAATGCCAAATATGACGAGGTTCACTTAACACAGCTGGTAATTATGAGCATATTAACTTTCAAGATACAATAAAATGTAAATGGAAGAATGGAAATTCACATAGATACAATGACATGCTTTTTTTCAAAATCTAGACCTCAGTTCAGATCTTCAATGCCTCAATCATTTATGCATTAATTCACTTTATATCAGTCTAAAACCAGATGAAATTAATAATAATCATATCACCTGTAAAAACTCAGATGTTTGTTCCACACACAAAGAATTTCCAAAATGCCTTTTGCATTTGTAACTTTAATGAGACAAATAAAATCTGATTAACTGATTCAACAATTAATCTGACTGTTGGTGGTTTCACATTTTTGTGTGTCTATTGTCAGTCGCATTTGCATCATAGCAAATACTTTCTCTTCATTCCATCTCCAGGATTATAATTTTGTAATTTTCTTTCATATTCATATCAGAGATCTTGTGGGTAGCAAGGAACATGGATTACAGGCACCAAATATTAGCAAACCCCCTCCCCCCACCCACCCCCCACACACACATCAAATAGGTTCTCTGAGAATTTCGCACAGTGTGACTCAGAGGTATGGCCTCCAACTCTGTTGGAAGATAGGCCTAGCTCTCTGTAAGTTGCCACTTTAATGTTTCACCAAACAGTTAACAGTTTAAATGAGGCAACTTCCAGCTGTCCTCATCTTTCATGGTTGTTAATGTAGCAGATATCAGCAAATGACCATCAGATATGGTGTCATTAAATTTTATTCCTTTTTTTCTCTATGTTGTGTTTTGACAAGTGTTGCCTGTTTGCAGACATTGCATTCATGGACTTGAAATCGGACACAGAATATATTCCTCAATGTTATTTAGGAGTTTTCTCAGTAATAATAACTGTTTACAAGTAATATGTGCATCTTTCTAATTACTGCCAGCAAGATCTTGATGAGGTGTAGATCCATCCAATTGAACTGACATATATTCTCTATATGGGAGTTGTGTATACCATAAACACGTCTGTGTTATGTTTTGGTATGTGTTGTGTACACATTTGTGTATATTGCTGTCACTTATTACAGGATTAAACATGTCCTTGATCTTTGTATCAACATCAAATTTTAATCACATTTGATAGATTACTGGGATGACCCACTGATTATATGGGGAAGTTAACCACTGCCATGAAGGAAATTTTTCCCAAATGTAGTCTAAATGAGCAGCTTGTAAACAAATTATGTTTTGACACATTTTGAATTTAATTTTTCTTTATTTTTAAATTTTAATTTGAATAATTTCATAAAAAATGAATTAAAATAATAAAAAAATAATCAAAAATAGTGTTTAACATATCTAGTTAATGCTTTATACTTCTTTTTATAGGCAGAAGGATTGTCGACTTGGTGCTTTTTACCAGATGGAAAAATATGTACAGGTTAGTGAGATATTGTACTTTTTACTTGTACCTCAGTCTTAAGGCATATGGGGCAAATCGAGGGGAAATATAAAGGGGGTACCCTTGGTATATGGGCTGTAAAATCTCTATCTGTGCATAGTTTTATCTGTGCCTTCTCAAGATAGTTTGGGGATGGGTATGGTTTGTTCAGATGAGAGCATTCCTTATTTTAACAATGGTTCCATTCCTGACAGGCATCAGACTACAATTATTCACTTCCGGTTCAGTGCCCACGACCTACATTGTTTAGAAATTTGAGAGCAGATCTTTATGGATTTTATGAGCTGCGATTTTTCAGCATTTGTGATACATCTGATATTTCAACTTGCAGATGAGGCTTCAAACTGTACTTCCTGGTGTTGATTTGGACCACTTTGGGAAAAGCATGGTGGATGGAGACATGATCAGTGAAGGGTGAGAAGGCTCCCTGTTTACAAATTGAATGACATTCTGTAGCACCAATCAGCTGTCAGTGGCGGTAATTTGAAATTTCCATGGTCAACATCTGTCAAGACTTCCACTGGTAATGTCCCACAAGGTAAATATTGACATGCCGGGTGGATTTATGCATTGGAAATTTTCTGGATTTTTGCCGATTTTTAACGCTAATACATAACAAGTAACGGAATTAATAGTAGACTGGTGCCAGCTGTTCACATCATATTTATGCTGTCATTGTTGTCACCAGCCCAAATTCGGACTGTGAGCATCATAGTCTATCACATATTCATTCGAACACAATATAAATATATCTGGGAAAAACTGAGTAATAAAATGAAGTATCTGACTATTCAGACATGATTCAGACATACCGGTACGTATTTCCTCAAAACAATAAAATTTGATCCGTCACAGGTTTCTCCAACATTGTATCTCAATTGACCTCCAACACCAAAGAGGAAGCACGAAGTGACAACTGGTCTTTCTGTTTTATGATTATTGAGGCTCTGTACGATGCACTTCAAATGCGCTATGTATTTAGATTCCCGACAGTGCTTCAAAATTACTGTAATTCGGATTGTTCGTTCCAAACTAAGAATTGTTATATGTTATGCCTACCAATCAGGCCCGCCCATAAGCAGTTACAAATTGCGGCGTTACATACCGAAAGCGACCTTTTGTTCTGATTGTCACCCCGTCCATTTTTATCTCATCTATCAGTAGTATAGAAATGTGAAATCCCTTAGCATTCGTGGTGAGATAATCATGGTGGATGAACGAAGCGAAAATGTCCTTTGACCCTTGACCATTTCCATCGCACCTTGGAGAGGTCACTTGACTGGCGGGTAGATGCAAAACTAAGACTAACAGCCGGAAATTCGTCAAATTGCCAAATCAGCTGTTCCAGGATATGTTGCCAGGACAGTATCCTGCACTACCCGAAGACGCTCAGAGATGGACCAGAACGAATGGATGGTCATTGCACACAGACAAGAGCGAACATTGCCGACGATGCGTCTGATACACGGACAATAGCATAGGTGAATTGTAAACACACCAACGCGGCTCCCACAGGTTGGTTGTCATGTAATGTAGGGGATACATAAAATGTGTACTAAGCAAAATGCTTGTTGTTGTTGTTCTTTCTCTCATCTGTTTGCGTAAAGTCCGCCATTCTTTTCGACATGTCCTGTAATATCAATTATACCGGATTCTGTGTTTGTCCGGAATCCTATTATTCCTCCATCCGCCAGTAACCTGACCAGAAGTGCCCTAGACGAACGCTTCAATACGAGATCCTGCACAACCTATGTGATCCTAATATGGTTCATGTAGACCCATTTGAGTCCATTTTTATGAATTTTTGGAGAGATCTGCGGCCTTTTCCCCAAGTCCTTTTCACGTGAACAGAAGTGACCGCTTCAAGTTGCCTTGATAATCAAAGGTCAAGGGTTAGAGGTCAGTTACGCCCGATTTCCCAACCACGAAAGCAAAAGATTTCATCTTTCTATACAACTGGTGTATAGGATAAAATACTGGGCGGGGTGACAATCACACTAAGGGACCGCTTTCAATTTTTAACCCCGTATTTAGGAATTTGCCATTTCGGTTTCCACAAATAGTGGTGCACCCTCTCCAACGGCAACATCAGCTCCCGCATTTCCCAATTGGCGCAGTATACGGTCAACACGGGTGGGCCTGATTAGTGGACATAACATATAACAATTCTCAGTTTGAAATGAAAATTCCGAATTACAATAGTCTTGGAACAGTTACGTCATATCGGGAATTTAAAAAGAGATCGCATTTGGAGAACACCATATAGAGCCTCAAGAATTATCAACTGGAATGGAGAATAGTCCCTTCGTGGCGAGTGAGGTAAATTGAAATACACTGCTAGAGAAACTGGTGACGAATCAAGTTTCATTGTTTTGAGGAAACACTTAACGGTATGTCTAAATCGTGTTTGAATGATCAGATCCTTCATTTTGTTATCCAGTTTTATTCCAGATATATTTATATTGTGTGGAGTGAATGCGTGATAGACTATGATAGTAGTAGTGTATACACATTTCGAGCCAATGGCTCGTCACTGCGCATGCGCAGGAATTGTGGAGTGGGTGTGCGCGGTAGTGTTGTGCGCAGGTATGACGATTTTGTGGCGGTCATGTGGCGGTGTGCGCAGGAGTGTTCTGCGCAAGTATGACGTCATGTATGACGTGACGTCACTTCCGGTCTGCGTGAATCGGGAGTGTGTATTCCTCCGCGGTGATGCGGTCTGGTGGTGATGCGGTCTGCCTCCGCGGACAGAAAGTAGTCCCAAATTCTCCGGCATTCTCCGGCAATCTTCAGGGGCGAGAGGGGTCCCTAGGGTACCGATTGGATCGAGTGAGGTGTCAAAGTGAAGCATTCGTGAAGGGGCATCCGACGAGATGGATGTCACGTGGAACTGACGTCATTCTGCGCATGCGCAGTAGAAAAAGTGTATGCAAATAGACATTTTGTGGTCTAGGTGGGCCCCCTATTGGTCCGATGGAGTCGTATGAGGTATCAATGTGAAGCATCCGTGAAGGAGCATCCGACAGGATGGGTGTGACGTGGAACTGACGTCATTCTGCGCATGCGCAAGCAGGAATTGTGGGAAATGGGTATGGAAATAGACATGTTGGGGTCTAAGTGAGCCCCTAGTGGTCCGATGGTGTCGTCTGAGGTCTTATTTTGAAGCGCTCGTGGAGGAGCATCCGACTGTGCTAATGGTTCGTCCGTGTTCAAGAGTCTGCGCATGCGTAGTGGCAGTGTGTTTGACCAACCATTATGGGTCCGTGTTTGTGGTTTGGTGGTGTGGGTTGTTCGCACAGACGTCACTTCCGGTTTCACAAAAACTACCTCCGAACCCATAAGAGTTCCAATTTTCCCTTAGACGTAGGGTCCGGATTTTCCATCCGGGTTTTTCTTGGCCCGGCCCGGCCCGGCCCGCCCCGACCGCAGCCCGCGCGGGTTAAACCGGGCGAGCGCGTGCGCGCGCGGGTTATCCGGCCGCACGCCTGCGCGGCATCACCGGAAGTTCGCGGGTGAATTTCGGGTCAAAAGGTCAAAGGTCACGTCCAGGTCAAAAGGTCAAAGGTCTCCCTTTCGGCAAGGTTCGGCAGCAATGTTGCGGCATCGATATACAGAGCTTGAACACAAAAAGGGGATTGCAAATTAACCTGGGAAGGATGGGCAGTTCCATTTGGATCAATCAGCGGTCGAGAAAAGGAGCCAATGAGCGATCGATAAAAGAACCAATGGACGGGTACTAGAATTTCGCTCACGTCCGGATACTAGAATGCTTTCGCCTACGTCCGCGCCTACATCCAGGTTCTTGTACATCCGGGTAATGTTTTCTGGACATTGATGGGTTACATTTGGCCCCATCCTAGGCCACTGATTGGCTACTTTCTCCACGGTGTTCAAAGCCAGTTTCACCGAATCCCCACATGTCTGTTATAGCCTTCATGCATTATGCTCATATAGAAAACACACAAGACAGGTTTTTTTTGGTGAGATCTCATCTTGTTTTTTATTCAACAATAACTAACAACAACAACAACGTGAGAACAACCACGTGAAAACTGAAGCCCAGAACAGGGGGCTTGCACATTGAAATCGATAGAACTTAAGCCCAGAACAGGGGCCTTTTAGTGAAAGAACTTAAGCCCAGAACAGGGGGCTTTTCCTCATCGAACTTAAGCCCAGAACGGGGCTTGTACATTAAAATGATGGGCGGCCCAGTCATATACGAGAACATCGCGGTCCTCGGCCTTGGGGTACTCGTCAAACATCTGTACGATGGTAGATACGGTTCTTCCCCGGCATCGATGGTACAGGTAAAACAAGCAATATTGTCCGCACACGCTACTGGTCAGGCTTTGCAACGTTTGACTGTTCCAACACCACGTCTCTGTGCCTTGATCCATGAAGTCTGTTAAATCGGGATGGAGGGGTGGCAGGCCGTACGGGTCAAAGTATTCGCCCTGCTGTTCTGTCAAGTACACGCCCATCCAATGTTCACCGGGCATTAATAACTCACATGGTGCTTTCCCTGTCGTAGTTTGAGGCGTTGTGCGGTATGACAGGAGAAATCGTTGCAGTTTGTCCTCCATGTCACCTGGTTGATTTTCCATTTTCTTCAGAGCCTTCTTGAAGCTCTGGACGAAACGTTCTGCCTGTCCATTTGTTGCTGGGTGACCTGGGGCAGTAAGTGAATAGCGTTCATTTTCAGAAAATGCTAAAATTCTTCTGCTGTGAACTGACTTCCATTGTCAGTTACTATGTGCTCTGGAAGACCGAATGTAGCACATATCCTTCGTAGTTGTTTGATGGTTGCCGCGGAGGTGATATTTTTCATGGTCACTACTTCAAGCCATTTGGAGTGTGCGTCGACTACCACCATGAAGTATCGGTTAAGGAACGGTCCAGCAAAATCAACATGTATCCGTTTACACGGTGCCATTGGCCATTTCCATGCACTTGGTTTGGATGAAGTCGGAAGTGATGCTGCTTCCTGGCATTCACTGCAATTTCGGACTAACTCCTAGATTTCGCTATCCAAACGTGGCCACCAAAATATAGCGCGAGCATCAGCTTTCATCCTGACCATGCCCGAGTGCTCACTGTGCAACTCCTGTAGTAGGGCTGGCCGAAACGCTGGTGGAATGATCACTCGCGTTCCCCATAGCAAGCATCCTTGTTCTACACTTAACTCAAGTTTTCGGTTGAAATACGGTTTCAAGTCCACGTCTATCCCTTCAGTTTGAAGATGTGATGGCCAACCTTCCATCACCCACACCAAGACTCGCCGTAGTGTCGAATCTTTCTTGGTTTCGTTCGCGATAGCTTGAAGTGTTGTAGGCCAGTCTTCACCCACAGTTCTCATGAGAAGTACAAGTTCTTCGTCATTATTTGCAGTATCTGGAGCGATGCCTATCGGAAGCCGCGACAATCCATCTGCGTTGGTGTTGTCTTTCGATGTACGGTACTCAATGTCGTACTGGAAGGTAGAGAGGATAAGTGACCATCTTTTGATTCTTGATGCAGCCATCTGAGGCGTTCCTTTTGCTGGAGAGAACAGATGCAGAAGAGGTCGGTGGTCAGTTACTAAAGTAAATTTTCGACCCAACAAATACTGCCTGAATTTCCCAACTCCGAAAATAATCGACAGTCCCTCTTTCTCAATCTGACTGTAATTTTGTTCTGCACTATTCAGTCTGCGAGATGCATACGCAATAGGTCTCTCTTCTCCATTAACAATGTGTTGAAGAACGGCTCCCACACCATAGGGGGAGGCATCACATGAAAGTACCAAGTGTTTCTCTGGATCAAAATGCACTAACAGTGCTTAACTTGTGAGATCCAGCTTACTCTGTTCAAATGCTTCGTTTTGTTCTCGCGACCAATGCCAAGGCGTGTCCTTTCTGAGAAGAACGTACAGTGGCGTCAGACGCGTCGCGAGATCTGGTATGAATCTCCTATAGTGGTACAGAAATCCAATGTAGGACCGTAGTTCTGCTACATTTGTCGGGGCAGGAGCTTCGTGGATGGCAAGAATCTTCTCGTTTGTTGGGTGTAAGCCATCTTTGTCAATGACGTACCCCAGGTAGATGACAGATTTTAGGATGAATTTGCATTTCTCCATCTGTAGTCGCAGGCCATGCTCCTCCAGGGTTTCTAACACTTTCTCAAGGTTTTTCATGTGTTCATCCCGCGTCTTTCTCGTCACAAGAATGTCATCCATGTAAACGACTGTGCCTGGTATTCCTTTCAGAATGGTTTCTATTGACCGTTGAAATATGGCAGGCGCTGAACTGACCCCACAGGGTAACCTAGTGTACTGGTACAGTCCCTTGGTCGTATTTATCGTTGTCAACACTCTCGAGTCTTCGTCTAACTCGATCTGTTGATAAGCTTGTTTTAAGTCAAGCTTTGTGAATTCTTGACCACCACTGAGCTCTGAAAATAGCTCTTCAACCTTTGGAATAGGATATACATCCGTTTTCATGTTTTTATTGATCGTCGTCTTATAGTCACCGAAAAGACGAACATCGCCTGAAGGCTTCAACACTGGGACTACTGGTGTAGCCCATGGCGAGTGATTGACCTTTTGTAGAATTCCTTCTGCTTCCAACCTGTCAATCTCATTCTCAACTTTCTCATGCATTGCGAAAGGTAGCGCACGTGATTTACAAAAACTGGTTTTGCACCTACCTCCATTTCCAAACTTGCCTTTGTTCCCTTCAGATGTCCTAATCCGCCAGAAAGAACAATAGAATACCTCTCCTTAAGTTGTTGCACCACATCAGCATTTCCCACATTGTGCACATTTATGGTTTTTCCTATCATGTTTTTCCAAGGATCCATAAATGCCAACCAGTCTCGGCCTACTAGAGCTGGCCCATTGCCTTCCACTACCACGAGTGGGAGTTCCTTCTTTTCCTCTACTAATGAAACTTGGACGGTAAGTTTCCCTTTCACTGGAATAGAATCACCGCTATAAGAGCGTAGCTTAGCTGAGCTATGTTCCAGTTTTATGTCCGCAAAGTATTCATTTCGAGTTTCCTCACTGATGAGAGTGACCGCGGACCCAGTATCGACTTCAAAATTCACAACACGACCACTTACGGAGATGTCCGCTTTCATTTTATTTGGAGTGGCCTGTTGTGGATTTACTGACGACACGACAAACAAATCTGCAAGATTCCAATCTGTGTCATCCTCAACATATTTCAGCTTTTGGCCTTTATTTTTCTTTCGGCCAGATTTGTCCTGAAAATTCTTCACACGGCACGCATGAGCCACGTGACCGATTTTTCCACATGAATGGCAAGTAGAGTTAATATATGGGCAGTCAGGGGATTGATGCTTGTGAGAATTGCAACGATAACATGGTGTTTGTTGTGGTTGTTGCCATGTTTGTTTCTTGTTACCATAGTAACCAGTACCTGTGTTTTTGAACTTACTGTTCCACGGTTTTTTGTTTCGGTGAAACACTTTTTTTACGTCACCCACAGCGGAAGTTGTGGTCGACTGCTGGAAGTGTAGCTTTTTTGCTTCGCGAGTTGCAGTCTCATGTGCCAGGGCTATTTGGTGAGCCCGTTCGAATGTTAATTCGTTTGTTTCTTGCAGCAAACGTCGACGGATTGACTCGTTTTGCAATCCTGCTACAAAACGATCACGTAGCCACATCTGTAAGTTGTCATTATACTGACAATCTTCTGCTAGCCTCTTTAGTCTGGCTATGAAAGAGTTAATGTCTTCGTCTGCATTTTGCATACATCTGTTAAATGTGCATCTTGCTGAAATAATATTCGGGGGTGGTTTGAGGTGATCTGATAGTTTCTTCTTAATTTCTTCATAAGTTTTGTCAGCCACTTTTTCTGGGGCAAACAAATCGTGGGCTAATTTGTATAACTCGTCCCCCATACTACTGATCAAAATGTGTGTGCGTCTTTTCGCATCCTTCACATCGTTAGCTTCCATGCAGCTATGAAATCTGTCACAGAAAGTTATAAAATCTTCCTTCTTACCAGAAAATTTCGGAATGGGTACAGCAAAATAGCGCATGACTTGTTCCTGATCACCCATGGTTCCGGTCTGTGTTTTCCAGCACTAAAACGCGTGATTTTAGTTGTCCCAGTAAAACAGTACGGTAAAACGACAATGTCTGGTAATTTCCGTGAGTTCTGTGACACGAAATGTCCGTATGCAATACCCTTGGATATTCACAACACCCTCGTCGCCAATTCTGTGGTGTATTGATACACGAAGACAGGAGTTTCTCGTAAAAACTACAACTGTAATTCACATAAATCAGATCATTACAAATGGCTGCTACACAACGTGGTTATGCGCCTCTACAAACTATAGCGTGTTGCAATACCAAGTTACGAACTAATAGCATACTGAAGAGACGAACTATTGTCTGTTTCAATACGTAACAGAAATTAGAATCAAACTCGCTTCTTTCTCGGTCAACTTCATTCACGGGTTACTATGGTTAGGATTCTTTATTACTATTCCCCGTCTGTATTTATTGTTGCTATCGACTTCTTCATAGAGCTTCATAATCACTTCGAAGTGCCGGCAACATGCAGGTCTTATCACGGTGCCGGTGAAGAGTTGGGTGACGAGTTGGGGGTGTGGGGAATTCGAGTCAAATATAGTAGCAGTGCCTGTTAAACTGAAAGTTCTACTGGGCTGAACACAGAGACAGTAGACATCAACAGTTAAATACCCTGATTATGGAATCGTAATTTTTGCTAGAGTTTCGCACTGGTAAGACTTTCGCATGATCAGAAACGACACTGTAACATGCATATTCATGCACAACTAGGCTGGTTTGGATATTATTATTATCTGACCTCTCAAGTTATAAATGTTGCCAAGGCATGAGACTTGAGTATATCCGCTCCGGACGATACGACCTCCCCCCCACCAATAAGAATTTCTAGTTGTCATTTCATATATATAGCCTACCATCATTTGTATTTCATCCTTCTACAGTCTCGAGGCCATAAATGGATACTTTACAATCAATGGAAATTTTGAAATTACAGACTCCTTTTTCTGCAAACTGAAGTACTCTTGAACGCTCCTTTGTTATTTTAGAAATAATTTCATGAAAATCCCTGTGATGAGCGAGATTTTGATATAGCTGCGTGAGATGCCAAATAAACTAATATGATCACATTATTGCATTAATGGATGTTTATTGGTGTCAGTCTCACGGAGAAATGCGGAGAATTGACAGGTCTGTTATTATCTATGGTATGAAGTAAGTTGGCCAAGGGAACCGGTGAGATTGCTGAAATAAATCAGACAAATCAACATTTTTGGCACCAAATCCAGGTCATAAAAATCACTGACAATCAAGTTGGATTTCTTTAATAAGAATAAGAACATGTACACTCCAAGCCCTGGTTTAATTGGGTCTGTTCATAGAACTTAGAACTTTTTAGAACTTTTTATTGACACATCAACGCAGTCAGCAGACTGGTAATATAGTCATACAAATAAGAACAACACGTTGCCAAACATGACAGATGAATACAAGAGGAATAAAAGCAATATTCACATGACGCAAAAGCTGACATAAATTCAATATAATCCTTAGGCCCTATCAAATCTGACACATGTATATATACTATTAGCTTGACATGATCCAGATATTTCACACTGCATGAATGAATTTATTGATCTCGCAACTTTTCGCAAGCAAGCAAGAATTTGGCAGTTTTAATAAGCGTATTCAGCAGCGGTTTCCCAGAATAAATTTTAAAGCTGACATGACCTTATTTAATGCACGTATGGTAAAGCGAAAAAAAAATATTCACAAAGATTATATCTCCTGTTGAATACCCGCCGGAACTAATCCATATGAAAGCGTACCTGTTTTGCCCAGCTGCCGAGTTTATGACAACATTAATGCCAACTTCTCATCCGAGTAACGCTGCTCCACCTCATATAAAGCTGGAGTCGATCGAGAATCTATAGCCAGTCTGAACTGACACTCGAGCTGGCATCAGACTACAATCACTTCCGGTTCAGTGCCCACGACTCTACATTGTGGTAGAAATTTGAAAATTTGAGAATTTATGGATTTTATGAGCTGCGATTTTTCAGCATTTCTGATACATCTGATATTTCAACTTGCAGATGAGGCTCAAACTGTAGCTTCCTGGTGTTGATTTGGGCCACTTTGGGAAAAGCATAGTGATGGAGACATGATCAGTGAAGGGTGAGAAGGCTCCCTGTTTACAAATCTCGAATGACATTCTTCCTGTAGCACCAATCAGCTGTCAGTGGCGGTAATTTGAAATTTCCATGGTCAACATCTGTCAAGACTTCCACTGGTAATGTCCCACAAGTAATATTGACATGCCTGGTGGATTTATGCATTGTGAATTTTCTGGATTTTTTCCGATTTTTAACGCCAATACATAACAAGTAACGGAATTAATAGTGATGGTGCCTGACACCTGACATTTTCACATTTGACCAGAGAACTTTAAATCGTCACTGCGGCTACAATTTTGGCTTCTGATCAACCCAATTTTTGCAGGCTGACTCTATGAACAACGTACAAATATTAGGTTGTTTCAAATTTATTTATTAAATTATTAATAAAATAAAATAAAAATTTTAATTAATTTTAATCAATTTTTTAATTATTATTATTTTTTCTTGCTAAATGCGGGTTGAAATAAAAATCATACTGATAAATGCTGCGTAACATCTCTTGTATTTATTATGCCATTTCTGCGACAAAATTGAGATCTTTTTTGGAGCAAATATAGCAAAAATGACTGATTTGTCTGTACTAGCCAAATAGTCAATGCCAAATATGACGAGGTTCACTTAACACAGCTGGTAATTATGAGCATATTAACTTTCAAGATACAATAAAATGTAAATGGAAGAATGGAAATTCACATAGATACAATGACATGCTTTTTTTCAAAATCTAGACCTCAGTTCAGGATCTTCAATGCCTCAATCATTTATGCATTAATTCACTTTATATCAGTCTAAAACCAGATGAAATTAATAATAATCATATCACCTGTAAAAACTCAGATGCTTTGTTCTAATACACAAAAGAATTTCCAAAATGCCTTTTGCATTTGTAACTTTAATGAGACAACAAAATCTGATTAACTGAGTCAACAATTAATCTGACTGTTGGTGGTTTCACATTTTTGTGTGTCTATTGTCAGTCGCATTTGCATCATAGCAAATACTTTCTCTTCATTCCATCTCTAGGATTATAATTTTGTAATTTTCTTTCATATTCATATCAGAGATCTTGTGGGTAGCAAGGAACATGGATTACAGGCACCAAATATTAGCAAACCCCCTAACCCCACCCACCCCACACACACACATCAAATAGGTTCTCTGAGAATTTCGCACAGTGTGACTCAGAGGTATGGCCTCCAACTCTGTTGGAAGATAGGCCTAGCTCTCTGTAAGTTGCCACTTTAATGTTTCACCAAACAGTTAACAGTTTAAATGAGGCAACTTCCAGCTGTCCTCATCTTTCATGGTTGTTAATGTGGCAGATATCAGCAAATGACCATCAGATATGGTGTCATTAAATTTTATTCCTTTTTTTCTCTATGTTGTGTTTTGACAAGTGTTGCCTGTTTGCAGACATTGCATTCATGGACTTGAAATCGGACACAGAATATATTCCTCAATGTTATTTAGGAGTTTTCTCAGTAATAATAACTGTTTACAAGTAATATGTGCATCTTTCTAATTACTGCCAGCAAGATCTTGATGAGATGTAGATCCATCCAATTGAACTGACATATATTCTCTATATGGGAGTTGTGTATACCATAAACACGTCTGTGTTATGTTTTGGTATGTGTTGTGTACACATTTGTGTATATTGCTGTCACTTATTACAGGATTAAACATGTCCTTGATCTTTGTATCAACATCAAATTTTAATCACATTTGATAGATTACTGGGATGACCCACTGATTATATGGGGAAGTTAACCACTGCCATGAAGGAAATTTTTCCCAAATGTAGTCTAAATGAGCAGCTTGTAAACAAATTATGTTTTGACACATTTTGAATTTAATTTTTCTTTATTTTTAAATTTTAATTTGAATAATTTCATAAAAAATGAATTAAAATAATAAAAAAATAATCAAAAATAGTGTTTAACATATCTAGTTAATGCTTTATACTTCTTTTTATAGGCAGAAGGATTGTCGACTTGGTGCTTTTTACCAGATGGAAAAATATGTACAGGTTAGTGAGATATTGTACTTTTTACTTGTACCTCAGTCTTAAGGCATATGGGGCAAATCGAGGGGAAATATAAAGGGGGTACCCTTGGTATATGGGCTGTAAAATCTCTATCTGTGCATAGTTTTATCTGTGCCTTCTCAAGATAGTTTGGGGATGGGTATGGTTTGTTCAGATGAGAGCATTCCTTATTTTAACAATGGTTCCATTCCTGACAGGCATCAGACTACAATTATTCACTTCCGGTTCAGTGCCCACGACCTACATTGTTTAGAAATTTGAGAGCAGATCTTTATGGATTTTATGAGCTGCGATTTTTCAGCATTTGTGATACATCTGATATTTCAACTTGCAGATGAGGCTTCAAACTGTACTTCCTGGTGTTGATTTGGGCCACTTTGGGAAAAGCATGGTGGATGGAGACATGATCAGTGAAGGGTGAGAAGGCTCCCTGTTTACAAATTGAATGACATTCTGTAGCACCAATCAGCTGTCAGTGGCGGTAATTTGAAATTTCCATGGTCAACATCTGTCAAGACTTCCACTGGTAATGTCCCACAAGGTAAATATTGACATGCCAGGTGGATTTATGCATTGGAAATTTTCTAGATTTTTGCCGATTTTTAACGCTAATACATAACAAGTAACGGAATTAATAGTAGACTGGTGCCAGCTGTTCACATCATATTTATGCTGTCATTGTTGTCACCAGCCCAAATTCGGACTGTGAGCATCATAGTCTATCACATATTCATTCGAACACAATATAAATATATCTGGGAAAAACTGAGTAATAAAATGAAGTATCTGACTATTCAGACATGATTCAGACATACCGGTACGTATTTCCTCAAAACAATAAAATTTGATCCGTCACAGGTTTCTCCAACATTGTATCTCAATTGACCTCCAACACCAAAGAGGAGGCACGAAGTGACAACTGGTCTTTCTGTTTTATGATTATTGAGGCTCTGTACGATGTACTTCAAATGCGCTATGTATTTAGATTCCCGACAGTGCTTCAAAATTACTGTAATTCGGAATGTTCGTTCCAAACTAAGAATTGTTATATGTTATGCCTACCAATCAGGCCCGCCCATAAGCAGTTACAAATTGCGGCGTTACATACCGAAAGCGACCTTTTGTTCTGATTGTCACCCCGTCCATTTTTATCTCATCTATCAGTAGTATAGAAATGTGAAATCCCTTAGCATTCGTGGTGAGATAATCATGGTGGATGAACGAAGCGAAAATGTCCTTTGACCCTTGACCATTTCCATCGCACCTTGGAGAGGTCACTTGACTGGCGGGTGGATGCAAAACTAAGACTAACAGCCGGAAATTCGTCAAATTGCCAAATCAGCTGTTCCAGGATATGTTGCCACGACAGTACCCTGGACTACCCGAAGACGCTCAGAGATGGACCAGAACGAATGGATGGTCATTGCACACAGACAAGAGCGAACATTGCCGACGATGCGTCTGATACACGGACAATAGCATAGGTGAATTGTAAACACACCAACGCGGCTCCCACAGGTTGGTTGTCATGTAATGTAGGGGATACATAAAATGTGTACTAAGCAAAATGCTTGTTGTTGTTGTTCTTTCTCTCATCTGTTTGCGTAAAGTCCGCCATTCTTTTCGACATGTCCTGTAATATCAATTATACCGGATTCTGTGTTTGTCCGGAATCCTATTATTCCTCCATCCGCCAGTAACCTGACCAGAAGTGCCCTAGACGAACGCTTCAATACGAGATCCTGCACAACCTATGTGATCCTAATATGGTTCATGTAGACCCATTTGAGTCCATTTTTATGAATTTTTGGAGAGATCTGCGGCCTTTTCCCCAAGTCCTTTTCACGTGAACAGAAGTGACCGCTTCAAGTTGCCTTGATAATCAAAGGTCAAGGGTTAGAGGTCAGTTACGCCCCATTTCCCAACCACGAAAGCAAAAAGATTTCATCTTTCTATACAACTGGTGTATAGGATAAAATACTGGGCGGGGTGACAATCACAATACGGGACCGCTTTCAATTTTTAACCCCGTATTTAGGAATTTGCCATTTCGGTTTCCACAAATAGTGGTGCACCCTCTCCAACGGCAACATCAGCTCCCGCATTTCCCAATTGGCGCAGTATACGGTCAACACGGGTGGGCCTGATTAGTGGGCATAACAATTCTCAGTTTGAAATGAAAATTCCGAATTACAATAGTCTTGGAACAGTTACGTCATATCGGGAATTTAAAAAGAGATCGCATTTGGAGAGCACCATATAGAGCCCCAAGAATTATCAACTGGAATGGAGAATAGTCCCTTCGTGGCGAGTGAGGTAAATTGAAATACACTGCTAGAGAAACTGGTGACGAATCAAGTTTCATTGTTTTGAGGAAACACTTACCGGTATGTCTAAATCGTGTTTGAATGATCAGATCCTTCATTTTGTTATCCAGTTTTATTCCAGATATATTTATATTGTGTGCGAGTGAATGCGTGATAGACTATGATAGTAGTAGTGTATACACATTTCGAGCCAATGGCTCGTCACTGCGCATGCTCAGGAATTGTGGAGTGGGTGTGCGCGGTAGTGTTGTGCGCAGGTATAACGATTTTGTGGCGGTCATGTGGCGGTGTGCGCAGGAGTGTTCTGCGCAAGTGTGACGTCATGTATGACGTGACGTCACTTCCGGTCTGCGTGAATCGGGAGTGTGTATTCCTCCGCGGTGATGCGGTCTGGTGGTGATGCGGTCTGCCTCCGCGGACAGAAAGTAGTCCCAAATTCTCCGGCATTCTCCGGCAATCTTCAGGGGCGAGAGGGGTCCCTAGGGTACCGATTGGATCGAGTGAGGTGTCAAAGTGAAGCATTCGTGAAGGGGCATCCGACGGGATGGGTGTCACGTGGAACTGACGTCATTCTGCGCATGCGCAGTAGACAAAGAGTATGAAAATAGACATTTTGTGGTCTAGGTGGGCCCCCTATTGGTCCGATGGAGTCGTATGAGGTACCAATGTGAAGCATTCGTGAAGGAGCATCTGACGGGATGGGTGTGACGTGGGACTGATGTCATTCTGCGCATGCGCAAGCAGGATTTGTGGGAAATGGGTATGGAAATAGACATTTTGGGGTCTAAGTGAGCCCCTAGTGTGTCCGATGGTGTCGTCTGAGGTCTTATTTTGAAGCGCTCGTGGAGGAGCATCCGACCGTGCTAATGGTTCGTCCGTGTTCAAGAGTCTGCGCATGCGTAGTCTGGCCGTAGTATAGAAAGCAGTCATTTTGGAGGTGCGTGGCATTGTGTTTGACCAACCACTATGGGTCCGTGTTTGTGGTTTGGTGATGTGGGTTGTTCGCACAGACGTCACTTCCGGTTGCACAAAAACTACCTCCGAACCCAGAAGAGTTCAAATTTCCCCTTAGACGTAGGGTCCGGATTTTCCATCCGGGTTTTTCTTGGCCTTGGCCGGCCCGGGCCGGCCCGCCCCGGCCGCAGCCCGCGCCGGTTAAACCGGGCGAGCGCCTGCGCGGCATCACCGGAAGTGCGCGGGTGAATTTCGGGTCAAAAGGTCAAAGGTCACATCCAGGTCAAAAGGTCAACGGTCTCCCTTTCGGCAAGGTTTGGCAACAATGTTGCGGCATCGATATACAGAGCTTGAACACAAAAAGGGGATTGTAAATTAACCTGGGAAGAATGGGCAGTTCCATTTGGACCAATCAGCGGTCGAGAAAAAGAGCCAATGAGCGATCGATAAAAGAACCAATGGACGGGTACTAGAATTTCGCTCACGTCCGGGTACTAGAATGCTTTCGTCTACGTCCGCGCCTACATCCAGGTTCTTGTACATCCGGGTAATGTTTTCTGGACATTGATGGGTTACATTTGGCCCCATCCTAGGCCACTGATTGGCTACTTTCTCCACGGTGTTCAAAGCCAGTTTCATCGAATCCCCACATGTCTGTTATAGCCTTCATGCATTATGCTCATATAGAAAACACACAAGACAGGGTTTTTTTGGTGAGATCTCATCTTGTTTTTTATTCAACAATAACTAACAACAACAACGTGAGAACAACCACGAGAAAACTGAAGCCCAGACCAGGGGGCTTGCACATTGAAATCGATAGAACTTAAGCCCAGAACAGGGGGCTTTTAGTGAAAGAACTTAAGCCCAGAACAGGGGGCTTTTCGTGAACGAACTTAAGCCCAGAACGGGGCTTGTACATTGAAATGATGGGCGGCCCAGTCATATACGAGTACATCGCGGTCCTCGGCCTTGGGGTACTCGTCAAACATCTGTACGATGGTAGATACGGTTCTTCCCCGGCATCGATGGTACAGGTAAAACAAGCAATATTGTCCGCACACGCTACTGGTCAGGCTTTGCAACGTTTGACTGTTCGAACACCACGTCTCTGTGCCTTGATCCATGAAGTCTGTTAAATCGGGATGGAGGGTTGGCAGGCCGTACGGGTCAAAGTATTCGCCCTGCTGTTTTGTCAAGTACACGCCCACCCAATGTTCACCGGGCCGATCCATCGGGTCCGTGTTGAGAACGTAAGCAGCAGGATACATACGGTCTAATGGGAACACATCTCGGGCGAACACCCCTTGAAAGACCATACGTGCACGGTGTTTATCTGGTCTGTATCCATGTTAGCCGGCAAAGTCACACAGGACGTTGCGCGCCTTGTCCACTTGAATGATGTTGTCAAACTCGGCGTATCAGATCACATTGACGGTGCTCCGGAGGGCTCGTGCAAAGTGGATTTCCAACCGTAAATTGCCTTGCTTGGCGAGGGCCAGCTGATGGTCGTTCTCTATGGTGGGGGTCAGCTCGAAATAGAACGTGTATCCGTTCGCGTAGTCCTCCCGACTGATCATATTCCCATCGTCCTGGTTGATTTGACCGGTGGCTGTAAACAGGCTCTGGTAGGCTCGAATGAAATTCGCGCGCCCAAAGTTCGGTGTTAAGGCCGTGGCTGGGACCTGTTGTCCATCCACATGCAGGGCCACAAAATTGATGCCGAAATGTTTAATGTCAAACGGGTTCTCTGGGTAGGCTCCGCTGAAACTGGTATTTTCCACACAGGCCAGGATCAATCGCTTGGGTATTTCCCCCAGGAACAGGTTTTCTTTGTTGGCGCTCATATTTCCAGCAGACGCAGAGAACACTCTGGTTTGCACACGTCGGATAGGGTACTGGGCTGGTTTTGTTTCCAAGGCTTTGAGGTGTCCCAATTGAACGGCTGGATTCGGTTTCACTTTTCGGACATACAGGACTGCGTCTTGGATGACAATCTTATAGTTAGCTGCATGCCCCTCTACGTTAGTGGCCATCAAGGCGAAGGTCGGAAGCGCCCGTATCAGTCGGATTTTGATGGGGATCTTGTTCAAGAGATACCGGTCTTGCATGAACATGTCTGCGTGCAGTCGGCCCATGAGATTCACCGAGACGCCGTTCGCGGTCAAAGTCTTCCGTTTGTTATATCCCGCTTTGCCGTTCTCTGCGCCCATGTGCTCGTCTGTGTGCTGGTAGAATAAAGCGGCTGTCAGCTGAGATTTTTTAGCCTCTCGTCCATGCGATAACAGCGTCTCGATGTAGGCTCGATAGGGGTACGTGTTGGTCGAGTCACTGATGAGTTTGTCGCTGAGAAATATATCCACCTGTTGAAACACAGAGTGCAGCCAAAGATTCGTCGGGCCCACCGTTGCTTGGTCGACGATTCTGTGGCTTTCACATACAAGTATGTATGGGCTAAATCGACACAGGCCGTATCCGCATTACTGATGGTGAACTCGATGGGCCCTGTTTCATTGATGCTGGAGAGCGGGAGATGCTCCACCCATAATCCTTGTTCGGCACTGGTCTGTGTGGGCGGGACGGTCCACAAATCAAATTCACTGTTGGTGGAGGGGCAGGACTCTGCGTGGATTAAGGACATGTTTAAGAAAAGATATCCTGGGTCTTCGATGTGCGTCGTCGCTGGGTCGTTCGTCGACTGGTGCGTGGTCTCGGTGGTGCAGATCTTTTATTCCCTACGGTGCGTTGTGCTTTGGCGACCAAGACGCCTCCTGCTTCTTTGGCCCGCCGTTTCAAGGCTTCTTTGGGTGCCGTACCTCGCAACACATCACCGACGACTTGCAGTCCACTGCGTACCGCTTGTTTGCCGATTGCTTTCACCCCACGCGTCATCAAGGGTAGGAACGTTCTGACGATGCTCCCGAGTATGTTCCCGAGCCCATGTCCTCGTTGCATGCGTGCACCACTAAAGACCGGAAGGCCACCTCCGGCCTGTTGGGCATAATAGTCCATATAGCTGCGTGCATCGCACTCGTAGGGCACCTTCATTATACAAAGTGGGGAGCACGTGCTTGTAGAAAATGAAGTGTCAGCACCACTGACGTTCGTTCGAATGTCACCGGTCGTCCCGTGTCATCACTTATATCCACCGTGATAGTGTTGATGTAGGTTTGTCGTACGGGTAGGTAGAGCATGTGGGTGAAACTGTGGGTAACTTGATCTCCATACGTCTTTTTAATGGGGACCACCCGTAACAGAGGTGTGTTGATATCGCTCACGATGTGGTTGTCGACCACGCCCGAGTCCGTACACACCCGACTTCATTATCCATCGGGATCTGGCCTTGGTGGGCGGTGGGACCAGCGAACGTCTGTAGATCGAAACCCAGCATTTGCTGTAGGATAGGACTCAGTACGACACTCACGTTGGCGGGGAGGATGATCTGTGCCTTGTCGTTGTGTGCGTTGTAATCGAAGTCCACGTGATTCTTGAAAGGAAAGGTTTTGATGGGTTTTGAAACATTCATGACCTCCCGTTGTGCCTTATAATGCAACAGTCTTGTCAGTCCCTGCATGAACTCCTTGGGGAGTATCGTATTGGCCTTCGGGGAGGGTGAGTCGGGTGTCTTTGCCTTCGTAGGTCACGTCGTACCACACTTCATTGGCTTGCACGTTGTACCACGAGTAAGGGCATTGGATATCCACGAGACCACGTTCCCATCGTCCAGATAAATGCAACGGTTGCGGTAACTGGGTGACGTACTTGGCCAAGGTGTTGTCAGGAAACACATCCAGCGAACTGTTACTGGGTAGGGTGAGGTAAAACGTGGCGACTGAGCTGTCCTGCTGCTGCTGCTGCTCGGCTTCCCAAGAAGGTAGTGGGCCACTCGGCGATTGCTGGGTCCGCTGCATCCAGGCCCAGCGCTGGGGGTTCCCCACCAATTCCTGTGGTACATGCATGTCTTTCAAGCCTTGAGCGAAGACCTCCCATCCTCGAGGATCCGTGTGCGATCTGCGTTGACGCATCAGGTCATTCACTAAATCCGCCATGTGGGTCCCGGGGACCACTTGATTCTGTACCAGTAGTTCGCCTTTATCTTTCCAAGCCAGGTTAGGATTCTGTTTCATCCGTTGTAACACCAGGCCAGCTTGTTTCTTGAACGATGCAGGTACACTCTTCAGCACTTCGTCTTCCACCCACTGTTGGGCTGTGTGTGGTACCCCTGGTAATGGTGGCTGTTGGAGAGGTGCTGAGGTCGGCGGTGTGTCGCGTGGTGGTGGTGGTGGTGGCGCTGGGGTAGAGAGGGTTTTGTATTGGCCCATGAACGTCATGTACCGTTGAAGCGTCTCATTGTACCGTTGTACTTTCTCACTGTCGCTTAACCCCGGTCTTTGTAAGATCTGTTGGATCTCTTCATCGAGGATGTTTATGGTCTTCACCGCAGGTGGAACAGGGTAGGGCGATTGGAGGTTTTGAAGGAGCCGTGGTTCGACGAGGACCATTTTTTTCGTGTGGTTCATTGTCGGCCGAAGAGTCCACCCAATACTGGACCCAACACGGAAGCGGCCAACGGTGCTTTTGTGTTTGAGAGACTCGCTTCTGGACTAGGGTTCGGAGACCTGTCTTATGCTTGGTCAACTTGGTCTTCTGAGCCGGAGTCAGTGGTACGTTGCCTTTTAACAGGTTGTACCCGATCTCGCACAGACAGCGTACAAGGTCAGGGTCCGCACCGCGTACAATGGGTCGGACCAACTCGGGTGGGGCCGTCTTCAATACACGGAGCGTCGGAGCGTGCTTCCGTACTCGCGCAGACATCATGTACAACTAATGCCAGAACCCACAACTCTGCTCTTTTTATCTACCTCAGAGAACAGAGACAAAGTCAACCATGCTGTGGTATTAATTCTTTTTATTATCCCCATCATCAAACACAAACACTCCAGCTGGGGGAACCACTGTGGGTGTGTTTACATTATTTTTGCATGTACGCGTGGTGGGTCTCTCCGGGAAAGATGCCGGTCCGTAGTCGAAGGTGATCGGGGGTGGCTTGCTTGAGGTCGTAGAGCATATACCCGTGCTGAGGGGTTGTCGCATCTTTAAAGGTTTCCAACGCAAACGGTGTGAGGCCGGGATACATCTGTCTCGCCAGGTGCAGCAGTTGAGTGGTATCTCTCGGATTTTTGAAGACCACCAGGTAGTGGGCATTTAAGCTGATGCTCCGATGTTCTTTGTTTTTACTGAACAGATTCTCCACAACGTAGATGATGCTGAGCCGTCGATGGTGGCTGCCTTTGGTAAAGAATTGGGTGACCCGCGCATCCGTCTCCGACTTGAGATCATCCAGGACCACCAAGGTGTCCGGTTCCAAATCGGCCAGGTTGGGTAGGCCTTCCACGAACGTGATGTGGGGCATTGCTGCATACGCTGCCTGCCATTCTCCGTAACACCACACGACTCGGGCAATGGGTGGGGCGATCATGCTGTCGGCGTGTTGAAGGAGCTTCCTGACGAAGTGCGTTTTGGCGGAACCCGTCGGTCCTGCGATGACGTAAGTGAAGGGATGCTGCCACCGAGGGTCCATGGTTCTAGGTGTAGGTGTGGTGTGGTAACCCGCTAGGTGTGGTAACCCGCTCTTGTAAATTTGGTTCGAGTGAACTGGAGTGGTGGTGGGTACAACGTCGGTCGCCGTTGTCTGTTCACTGTGAGGGATGAAATCCGGTGGGTTTTCAGACGTAGTGGGTGTAGTTGGTGTAGGTGTTGACTGTATACTTGGTGTGGAGCTCGATGTGGCTTGTACACGTGATGTGGTGGTGGTGATGACTGGGCTCGATACGGGGTTGACTGGTGCTATCTGTAGACTGGTTTCACTGCCACTCACAGCTGGAGTTCTCAGTTGGTTAAGTAGCGTGCTGACATAGGCTACGTCGTAAAACACACCTCCGTACAACACACTCAGCAGGGTTAGCAATATCACCACAAAGCTCACTTGCGCTTTGCGCGTTTTGGGAGACGCTGTGTTCAGAGGCAGCTGCTGTTTGTCCATAGCACCGTGGTCGAACGTGAAATGAAAGATGACGGCAGTGGTGTCTGGCTTTATAGTCGTTTCACCTGATTGGCCGCGACCCAAGAATTGAAGGAACTGGGCCAGCCTTGCCATTTGACGAAATGAAACGGTTTGCCACGTCGACGTTCCGTTTTCAAAATCAGCTCCACCGTGTAGTAGTCTTGCTTTGTTTTTACGACAGGCTGTAATTCCATCTCGTAAAACATCCCTAGCAACGGTTCCCCTTGAAGATCTTCCAGTTCATAGACTCGCTGCTGTCGGGGTAGGTGCCGTTTAATCAGGAAGTGCTCATCGCTCCAGTTGGGCAAGTAACTTTTCTCGAACTTGCCCTTGACTTTACTGATCCGTACAGGGTCCCCGACCTTGAACACCTCCTTCGGCGTTCATTGCGATTGCCTGGGGTACAAGACACGCCGGACTTGGGCTTCATCGCCACTGTACAGTAACAGGTTGGTTACTGTTCAGTTACCATGCAATACTGTTCAGTTCTGTTTCTTGTGGTACTGTATGGTATCCAATCAGTACTGACCAGTTACTGAGTGGTACTGTGTGAGTACTGGTCAGTACTGACTGGTTCTGTACTGAGGTGTACCATTTCGGGCCCTTCCTTGCAGTTACCATTCAGTTACCACACAGTACCAACATGTGGGAATTGGGCTGTGTACAGGATCTATCGGTTCATGTAAAAAATATAAACCGAATAGCTTTTCAAACAAATAATCTGGCAGTGAAATAGTTGATCAATTTATTATTCAAAATAATTGTGGGTGCCTTTGTTAAAAGTGAAACAGAGGTGACTACTTCCCGGAAGCAGCTACTGACGTACCTCTGACCTCTATTCAAGGGGATCAGACACTTTCCGGAAAGGACTATAGGAAATGCCATATGACATGCAAGATCAAATTACAACCAACTGATGCAGATTTATCACAAGCTGCCTTTTTTCTAGACAATGGGTCTGCAACAGAAACTGGACAGGTGCATTGACACATGACTCCCATTGCGGTTCATAATCTTCCTCTCCTGCCTATATCTACAGCCTATGGCAGGTTTTTAACCATTGATAACTGCTGTAAATATGGTAAATACATGTATGCATCAAATTATCTATTTCAAAAAAGGACAGATGCTTACATTGATGATAGTTTTGGCAATTTATCACTGATTAGAAATATTCCATACTGAAGCGAGGCATACTACAAACCCCAAATTTAAGTCACGTGTCAGGGTACCAGTCAGTCTGTCGGTGAGAATCCTTTGCCCAAAAATTAAGGTAGAGAATGCGGATTGCAGAGTGACTCAGATACTAATACGATACAGTGATACTTGTCAGTCATATGGATTTGATAGCAAGAACAGAATCACTGCCTTACTGTCATCATTGAAAACCTAGATTAATTTTGTTCATTTATGCTCTTGTTTCATTAAAATTGGTGCTGATATTTTCATGCCAATGAAGTGTTTCGATTTATGAACTAGGACACTCTTAGCCTGAATTCCATAGTAGGCCTACGATGGCCTGGCAGTTCGAGTTGAGACAATCATTACATCCGAAGATGATTGAAACGTACAAGAGAGTGCATACGGCATTCGATATATTGATGTGAGGATGCATGTGACCAATCAAATTTTGTCAACTCGAAATTCACAAGCGGCCATTCAACAAGATCCGTGCAGTGAAATGTGTCTTTTGAAAGTTGTTTATATTTAATCCGACTTGACGGTGGGATGTTCAAAGTTTGCATGGGTGAGTGTCTACACTAAATAGTTCCAAATTTCAGAGCCTGGAGACAATATCTAAATCAGGCCAATCCCAGGATTTGATACTCGGAGTACGACTCTCGGTATCCAGATCTGATGCTTCTATTCTTGTACTGGAATAACAAAAGAACAAAAGACAGATATATGAACAAAATTTAACCCAGTGTACATAGGAAAAAAATCCGATTTTTAGACCAGAAAGGCATGTTATGTCATGTAGCTAAGTGGCCAATCAGAATAGGGGCTAAATGGTATCTTGCAGCAAGATTTATCTTTGAACTCCAAATATGGCAATTGGTTGAATTGCTTCTGAAAGGGGAAATGTATACATGTACTTCCTTCGAACATTGCTGCTGTCTGGGTCTCTGAATACGACCACAAAATATTTATAGAGCTATGACATTACCAAATGTAGGCTACTCTAATGAGCAGATTATATAAAATAAACCAGAGTACACAGAGTTCAGTAGGAATATTAAAGATATATTTATTCTATAAACAGGTATGTAGCATTTTATACCCTATCAAAACGGTGATGTTTTATTCCCTAAACAAATGATGATGTAAGATACCCTATCAAAACGGTGGCCAACCAGTCTATTAAGTTGCCATGATGTTACGGTTGTTTCATGTCTACAATGTAAACAAAGGAAAATATCATGAGCAAATCTGTACGAAACAGAACCATGCCTGCAATGATATGACACTTTACCAACAATGAGTTATTAACATACAAGTTAGCCTGCATATACATGTACAAAACAATGTATGTATAATGTAAAACTTCTGTGAAATTTACATGTAACTTGTCTCCAGTTATTTCGTGTAAAAACTACTCCAAATGTTCACAGTCAAATGATTAAACTATAAACCTAACAATACACAAAGTATTCTGTATCAGGACACCCTAATTTGGTCCTTAATACCGTAGCGTTTTCGCTACAATCCTGGAGTATATTACATAACTCGAAGAAACTCTTCATTGTGTGCATATTTATATAACACAATTATCAGTACAGTGTTACAATGTCCTGAACATATCAACGAACCTGATAGCAACCAACAGATCACATGGCCAACAATTTCATGTTGTACCTGGCCCATTCCACGATGTTGTTTGGAATTACCTGTTAAAGTAGGAATACACTATCTAATATGGTGTATGCTAATATTTCTATACAATCGAACTACAATGCATGATAAAATGTAATGCACTAAAATACAATAATTATTTACAGATTAGGTCACTTTTGACTGCTCATATGACCCAGGTCGAACGCACAAACAACCTGCCAGAATCCTATACATGTATAACATACATGTAAGTAGTCTCCTCAAAACTAAGATTATTTAGATAAACCTCTAGTTGGGAGCTGAACAGATTCCCTCATTAATATTATGAACCATGACATACCTGTAGGATATACATATAGAAAGGAATTTAAATAAAATGGAAATCACTGGCAAGCTCAAATGCATTAGAATGTAAAGCTATGAAATATAGAAGCCCAACCTGTGGCTATTCTACCATAAACCAGCTCTATGGAAAGATACATTTTTCCTGCATGGGCATAAGGCGTTTGACCATTTCACAGTACATACATATATGAAACAAAATATGGCAGAAGTTAGAACATCTAAAATCGTATTAATATATACATTGACAATGATAAACAAATGATTTAAAATGTCTTTATAATTATTGTTAAATGCTCAAATGTAACATTTAACAATAGGGACAATTATACGAGTCTTTTACATTATCCATGCTATTTAAGAAAAGACAATTTACTTACTGACATCTCCAGAGAATGACAAGCCTGCTTGGAGCACAATTCAAATAGCCTCGGCATGATTGTTCAAATGTTCTCACGGACCAATACTGATTTCCAATATTAAATCGCTTTTTACAATACACAGCAGATCAATAGATTTCCCAGGTTAAATCATACTTCCATCTTGGGCCGCTCTCTGAGAAATTCTGCTGTCAGACCCAAAATACGTTCGGCTTACCTCTGGCACATCATGGACACAGTGGGTGCATTCCATGATGACCAGAACCGAACGGAGCCTACACGCAACCCCGCTGCAAGACTAACCATGGGGGATTATTCACCTGGTTATAAAGACCTGTCCTCCCACACTAACCTACTCACTTCACTGGGATGGTTCTATGACCATTTCACCTATTTCCTGTTTATAACCTTTTGACCAACTCAGTACACATAGAGTATATGCAGAAGCTTCCCTTCCGGTCAACGGTAAACAAATACCAACACCTACAGCACTGAGATAGCACTATCACAAATCCTGGTGATAGTGGAATGTGCTAACGTTAGTCAAAGCAATAAACCATAGATCTGATATTCAGGTATAGCCACATTAAACTGCAACACATCTAAATACGGGTCTTCACATGTAAAATATAGACCAGTATAAAATCACCAATGTATGGTGAAAGCTATTTTTAACAGAACTTAGACAAAAAGTGCAATAAAGTACTCTAGCAATAAACTAATCAAAACATTAATAAAATTGATCTAACTATAATTGTAAAAATAATTAGAGCCGGTCACACCCACCCCCACTTTTGTTTACTCTGCTCTCAGACAAACTAAACCCTAATTCTGTCCCTCCCTTAATAGGTAAATCGGACAGCAGGCTCCGAGAAGAGATGAATACCAGAAGAACTGAGTTCCAGAAAAACTCCGGCGTATTAAATCAGTGGATGGCAAAGATCAAAATTGTCCATTGGGATATCCATTATCTCCAGAGAAGCAGTCCATTCCCACAGGCTAGAAACGGGGAAACACCGTGGTCAACAAAATCTCCCAGGCCAGGGAAGGCAACCATCAGATGCTGGCGGCATGGTCAATGCCCCAACCGAATGCACATGTCAGTCTCAAACCCCCGGTACTGGTCATTGAAACCAAATTTTGGAAACCCTATCACTCACATTACGCGACAGCAAATACTCCTCATCCCCAGGTCCTTCATAAGGAACACACTGAGGTAACTTGTGAACGCGATGTATGAGTAAACCAATACATGAGTCACCTCAAGGTGTATCCATTACATATATATGCCTAACACCCGACAACCATCAACATCAAAGCTAGATGTTATGGCAGTAAAATAGTTCTCCAAAACATTCCTACTCTCAGGCCAATTAATCTCTTCATTAATCCCATTGTTGCCCTCTATAACCCAGTGTGGGTGTATTGAGTAAGCAACCTGTTTACTTGCTTGAGAGAGACACCAGATAACATACTGACCACAAGTGCACACTAGCATTATCAGACAAGGTACATAGAAACATGTCCTTGTACTGACCATTCCTACCTATCCCTGTTCACAATTATATAACCTGTGAATTTACCTATGTTACAATCACCCCCACTTTTAAGTTGACGTCCTTGGCAACTTCCATAAAACAAATGCCAATAACACCTAAACATAATGACACGGAGTATCATTTTTGGTTCCTTGAAATCTAACAGAAAAAAAAATTACTTTGGTGAAAAGGGGTAATCCATGTTGTCTCACCACTGCTCTGAACAATGCAACACAGTCATAATGATTCTGATTCAAATTTATTCCTCCAAGTCCCATGACTATGAGGACAATAACATACAAAAAAACCTCTACCAAGGTCAAAAGACAAACTACAAACTACCACAAATCAGTGTACACGAACAACAATGCACATATCTTTTCAATGACTTGATGGTTCCTTACAGACAATCTAACTGATATTCTCGTCTGATTTTCATAACCTATGACTTCCTGTAAAAAGTAACCATACTCGGCAAAACTAGAATGAACAGGTAACAACTCGTTAAAATGTCCCTTTAATGTCCATGCACCTATGTGCATGAACCCAGTTAGCAGGCACACGCCCTTCTTCAAGGTCAGCGAAACGGTCTGATACAACAAATGAAGAGCCGTATCTTCAACCCAACGCAACAGCATATAATCCCCAGTTCCCATTGATGGGATATCTCTGAGCAGTAAACTTGATGCGCACTGTAAGATTTATTCCTACTCATCCCTTTACAATCAAACCCCTAAATACCAGGCGACTGTACCACCTCTATCATCCTAGTGAGACGCAAATAGAGTAGGTGGCCTGTATTTGAATTAAAGAGATAGAGAGGCACTCAACATTGACCGTCACTCAACTTATGCAATTGTTCCTGTCATCACGAGTACAGCACATAACTTCTTCATCATGTTCTCATATGCCATACACTTTGCCTAGTTATAAACCGAAAGGGAGACAAATCCTGACAACAAAGGCTATCTGAAAACCAATATCTGCATTTAGTGAAAAGAAATACAAGAAAAACAAAACAAACGTAACATCCTACTTATCTCATTATCCATCACAATATGGAGGCATTTCTAACTTCAGCACTACTATAGCGCCTCAATGCCATACAAACAAAATCAAATATCAAAAGGGATAATAAAACATGTTACAAGTTAACCAATTGAAAGAAAAGGCATAAAACTAAGAACTTGTAACCATTCATGCACAGTGCACTATCCAAATCCCCAATTCACAGTTTCTGGATTTGATTTTCCATGGCTATACAGTGCACACAGTCCAACTACAGTCCGAATCTGTTTCTTGGAAGGTATTCCAAGACCACAAACAGTCTCTGATTGTTAGTCATCACAACCATCATCCATGCACTGCGTCTCCTTGATGACGGTTGGCGATCACCTCTAACTCGGCATTCAGCGAGCATCCACATGTCTGAGTCTTTCGCTGCAGGACTCCCGCCACCATTTTCGTCAAATCCCAGAGGTGGTCTGTGGCGACTGGGCGTAGACATGGTTGGTCACCGTTTACATCACTGTTTAATATCATACACCAAAATAATATACTCTGACTTGTACTCTGTCCCACTTCTGACACCAAAAATGTGGGCTACTCTATTGAGCAGACTATATAAAATAAACCAGAGTACACAGAGTTCAGTAGGAATATTAAAGATATATTTATTCTATAAACAGGTATCTAGCATTTTATACCCTATCAAAAAACGGTGATGTTTTATTCCCTAAACAAATGGTGATGTAAGATACCCTATCAAAACGGTGACCAGCCAGTCTATTAAGTTGCCATGATGTTACGGTTGTTTCATGTCTACAATGTAAACAAAGGAAAATATCATGAGCAAATCTGTACCAAACAGAACCATGTCTGCAATGATATGACACTTTACCAACAATGAGTTATTAACATACAAGTTAGCCTGCATATACATGTACAAAAAATGTATATATAATGTAAAACTTCTGTGAAATTTACATGTAACTTGTCTCCAGTTATTTCTTGCAAAAACTACTCCAAATGTTCACAGTCAAATGATTAAACTATAAACCTAACAATACACAAAGTATTCTGTATCAGAACACCCTAATTTGGTCCTTAATACCGTAGCGTTTTCGCTACAATCCTGGAGTATATTACATAACTCGAAGAAACTCTTAATTGTGTGCATATTTATATAACACAATTATCAGTACAATGTTACAATGTCCTGAACATATCAACGAACCTGATAGCAACCAACAGATCACATGGCCAACAATTTCATGTTGTACCTGGCCCATTCCACGATGTTGTTTGGAATTACCTGTTAAAGTAGGAATACACTATCTAATATGGTGTATGCTAATATTTCTATACAATTGAACTACAATGCATGATAAAATGTAATACACTAAAATACAAGAATTATTTACAGATTAGGTCACCTTTGACTGCTCATATGACCCAGGTCGAACGCACAAACAACCTGCCAGAATCCTATACATGTATAAAATACATGTAAGCAGTCTCCTCAAAACTAAGATTATTTAGATAAACCTCTAGTTGGGAGCTGAACAGATTCCCTCATTAATATTATGAACCATGACATTTACTATTGTAGGATATACATATAGAAAGGAATTTAAATAAAATGGAAATCACTGGCAAGCTCAAATGCATTAGAATGTAAAGCTATGAAATATAGAAGCCCAACCTGTGGCTATTCTACCATAAACCAGCTCTATGGAAAGATACTTTTTTCCTGCATGGGCATAAGGCGTTTGACCATTTCACAGTACATACATATATGAAACAAAATATGGCAGAAGTTAGAACATCTAAAATCGTATTGATATATACATTGACAATGATAAACAAATGATTTAAAATGTCTATATAATTATTGTTAAATGCTCAAATGTAACATTTAACAATAGGGACAATTATACGAGTCTTTTACATTATCCATGCTATTTAAGAAAAGACAATTTACTTACTGACATCTCCAGAGAATGACAAGCCTGCTTGGAGCACAATTCAAATAGCCTCGGCATGATTGTTCAAATGTTCTCACGGACCAATACTGATTTCCAATATTAAATCGCTTTTTACAATACACAGCAGATCAATAGATTTCCCAGGTTAAATCATACTTCCATCTTGGGCCGCTCTCTGAGAAATTCTGCTGTCTGACCCAAAATACGTTCGGCTTACCTCTGGCACATCATGGACACAGTGGGTGCATTCCATGATGACCAGAACCGAACGGAGCCTACACGCAACCCCGCTGCAAGACTAACCATGGGGGACTATTCACCTGGTTATAAAGACCTGTCCTCCCACACTAACCTACCCACCTCACTGGGATGGTTCTATGACCATTTCACCTATTTCCTGTTTATAACCTTTTGACCAACTCAGTACACATAGAGTATATGCAGAAGCTTCCCTTCCGGTCAACGGTAAACAAATACCTACAGCACTGAGATAGCACTATCACAAATCCTGGTGATAGTGGAATGTGCTAACGTTAGTCAAAGCAATAAACCATAGATCTGATATTCAGGTATAGCCACATTAAACTGCAACACATCTAAATACGGGTCTTCACATGTGAAATATAGACCAGTATAAAATTACCAATGTATGGTGAAAGCTATTTTTAACAGAACTTAGACAAAAAGTGCAATAAAGTACTCTAGCAATAAACTAATCAAAACATTAATAAAATTGATCTAACTACAATTGTAAAAATAATTAGAGCCGGTCACACAAACCTTATTCCAAAAGAAAACTGACCACATTTGGTCAAGGAGAGTAGATCATGTGCATCTAGAGCTCGACTTTGTGTGTGAAGATAGCTTTAGGAATTAAACTTGGTCATACATTTCAACCTTATGGTTGCAGCACACTTGAATCCGCCATTTTCACAATAATTCTCAGAAAATACTCCATTCAGTGTATCTGTGAATTGACCCACGACTTCAGCTGATCAACCACTGGTAGTGTAATTTCAATTTGCCCTATCTTTTAACCCAGGACAATATTTTGTACTGGTGATATCAAACCTAGTTTTATAGATATACAGTATTCAAAGCAAGAGAACTTTATCATGCTTTGAATATTGTATAATTTGGCAAAAATTACATGGAAATATGCCAGTTATCACCAGTTCAAAATATTGTCCGGGGTTAAAAGATAGGGCAAATTGAAATTGCACCAGCTGAAGTCAAGGATCAGTGCATAGACAGGCTCTTCTTTTTATCTCAATAATGTGCAATTTAGCCATTGTTTTGACTAGTTCTGTTTGGTTCATTTTTAGTTCATTTTTATTTGGTCTTACATTGTCAACGGTGTGTAGAATAATCCAGTTGTTACACTGATTGTAGAATGTCAAGCAATACCTGAGAGTGTCATTGTATGGGAATTTAAGGCCAAACCACTTCATGCTTCTAAAACTAAAGTATATGTTTCTTATTCAACCCTAGACATTGTACTACATGTGTCCAACATTGAATAGACATGGGAATTTGTTTTTGTCAGACTAGAAATGGTATGAAGAATAATTATTCCAACTGTACCAGTGGCATCGGAACGTAATTGAAAGTGGGGGGGGGGGGGTCGACTATCACAGTCCAACAGGCGAGGGTCCAGGGGCCGCTTAGGCCCCGGAAGCTCCGGGGTCCTAGATCGCCGGAGATGCGTTCTGAGCGTTTTCCCGGCAATAAAAGTGATCATACTGCATGCAGAGTTATGGTTCTTTTTTCGCGATTTTTTCGCAATTATAAGCACGCATCGATATTGAAAACCTCGCACCTCATGCTTGCATTCATTTGATTTTCTAATTATATTTAAAACATACAAAACGATGACTTTTAGTTCTTGGAAGGGAAACCACTATGCCTACCGATACCGTTCATTCACACAAAGATAAAACAAAGAAATCCTCACAGTCAAACAGGCGAGGGTCCAGGGGTCGCCTAGGCCCCGGAAGCTCCGGGATCCTAGATCGCCGGAGATGCGTGCTGAGCGTTTTCCCGGCAATAAAACTGATCATACTGCATGCAGATTTATGGTTCTATTTTCAGGAGTTTTTCGCAATTGTAAGCACGCATCGATATTGAAAATCTCGCACCTCATGCTTGCATCCATTTGATTTTCTAATTATATTTAAAACATACAAAACGATGACTTTTAGTCCAATTGGAAGGGAAACCAATATGCCGACCGATACGATTCATTCACACAAAGTTAAAAACAAGAAAATCCTCACAGCCAAACAGGCGAGGGTCCAGGGGGCCGCCTAGGCCCCGGAAGCTCCGAAGTCCCAGATCTCCGGAGATGCGTTCTAAGCGTTTTCCCGGAAATAGATTCGAACATAACGTATGCAGATTATGGTTCTATTTTTTCACGATTTTTTTTTTCGCAATTATAAGCACGCATCGATATTGAAAACCTCGGACATCATGCCTGCATCCATTTGACTTTCTAATTATATTTAAAACATACAAGTTCTTGGAAGGGAAACCAATATGCCTACCGATACGATTCATTCACACAAAGATAAAACAAGGAAATCCTCACAGCCAAACAGGCGAAGGTCCCGGGGCCGCATAGGCTCCGGAAGCTCCGAAGTCCCAGATCTCCGGAGATGCGTTCTTAGCGTTTTCCCGGAAATAAATTCGAACATAACGTATGCAGATTTATGTTCTATTTTCACGTTTGTTTCGCATTTAAAGCACGCATCGATATTGAAAAAATCATTCTTCATGGAGCTTCATGCCTGAATCCATTTGACTTAGTTATATTTAACACATAAAAAACACACATAAAAAAACGATGACATTTTAATACATCATGGAACATTAGAACCAATATGATCCCGATTCATTGGTTCATACTCCATGTAAGAATCATCAGACAATAAATACAATAGCCAAGTCTGGGGACAACAATTTATCTAGACTTGAGTTGAGCCTTTTCAGCTGCACAAAGACTTAGACAATAGGCGCCTACATGAAGTATCTACCGATTCATTTACACAAAGCTAAAATAAGCGATCTTCGCAGCCTGACAGGTGAGGATCGAAGGGACGGGGTCGTACTAAAAACTGCGCGGAGCTTAATTTCAACTGCGCGTGGATTATTTGATGGATTTTTCTTTATTTGCTGACGAGCAGAATATTGATATTAATAAAACAGACAACAAAATCCGCAAAATCCGAATGAAAAGCGGTCCGTAAACTACTACTTCAAACAAATATTAGTCAGCAAATTTGGCGTAAAGTTGAACTGCGCGGAAATCCATGGCAGCTTCACCCCACGCATATTCTCCTGGATTGAACTAATTCTGATATGTATGAATTTCAAAAGGCTTGCGTGTATGAATTTCATCTGTCCGAACGTGAACTTGGTATAAATTTCAACTGCGCAGAAATCGAGCCCGTAAGCAAATTTGGCATAAAGTTTAACTGCGCGGAAATCCATGGCAGCTTCACCCCACGCAGATTCTCCTGGATTGAACTAAGTCTGATGTGTATGAATTTCAAAAGGCTTGCGTGTATGAATTTCATCTGTCCGAACGTAAACTTGGTATAAATTTCAACTGCGCGGAAATCGAGCCCGTAAGCAAATTTGGCATAAAGTTTAACTGCGCGGAAATCCATGGTAGCTTCACCCAACGCAGATTCTCTTAGATTGAACTAAGTCTGACATGTAAGAAAAGGCTTGCGTGTATGAATTTCATTTGTCCGAACGTGAACTTGGTATAAATTTCAGCTGCGCGGAATTGGAGTTTCACTCCACGGAGATTTGCTTTGTGGATTATTTGATGGATTTTTCTTTATTTGCTGACCAGCAGAATATTGATATTAATAAAACAGACAACAAAATCCGAATGAAAAGCGGTCCGTAAACTACTACTTCAAACAAATATTAGTCTTGGGGCATTCATATTCGAAAATCTGCGTGGAGTGAAGCTGCCATGGATTTCCGCGCAGTTAAACTTTATGCCAAATTTGCTTACGGGCTCGATTTCCGCGCAGTTGAAATTTATACCAAGTTCACGTTCGGACAGAAGAAATTCATACACGCAAGCCTTTTGAAATTCATACATATCAGACTTAGTTCAATCTAAGAGAATCTGCGTGGGGTGAAGCTACCATGGATTTCCGCGCAGTTAAACTTTATACGGGCTCGATTTCCGCGCAGTTGAAATTTATACCAAGTTTACGTTCGGACAGATGAAATTCATAAACGCAAGCCTTTTGAAATTCATACACATCAGAATTAGTTCAATCCAGGAGAATCTGCGTGGGGTGAAGCTGCCATGGATTTCCGCGCAGTTAAACTTTACGCCAAATTTGCTTACGGGCTCGATTTCCGCGCAGTTAAAATTTATACTCAATTTACGTTCGGACAGATACAATTCATACACATCAGACTTAGTTCGAGCGAAGCGAATCTGAGTGGAGTGAAACACGATTTCCGCGCAGTTAAAATTGATACCCGCCAATATATACTTACGGACAGTTGAAATTCCACAGATAAGACTCAGTTGAAGAAAGCATATCATATGATTCCAAGTGAAACGATAACGAATAAGGTAGGATAAGGTGCTCTAATATTAACGATTCCATCCCAGCAAAGCGAATCTCCGAGCAGTGAAACATAATTTCCGCGCATTTGAATTTCGTTCTCTCTCGTTTCAAGCGACATATAGTCTACATTTTGCGGATTTTGTTCTCCGTTTTATTAATATCAATATTCTGCTCGTCAGCAAATAAAGAAAAATCCTTCAAATAATCCACGCGCAGTTGAAATTAAGCTCCGCGCAGTTCCGCGCAGTTCTTCGCAGTTCCGCGCAGTTTTTAGTACGACCGAAGGGACGCCTAGGCCCCGGAAGCTCTGGGGTCTCAGGTTGCCGGAGATGCGTTTCACCGGAAATAAATCTGAACACAATGTATATAGATTTAAGGTTCTTTTTTCACATTTGTTTCGCATAAACACGCATCGATATTGAAGAATATGCCCGACTCCCATTTGAATTCCTGGGTCAACACAAACAAAACAGGCCTGTAACACACCACTACACGTCCTGGCACTCTATCTGTAATTTTTATGTGGGGACATGCTCACTTAGAATAGAAGTGCCGAAAAGCGGGGGGCCCAAAGATATTCGCCCCCGAATCAAAAGTGGAGGGAGGGAGGGGGCGCCCCCCTCTCCCCTCCCTCGGTTCCGACGCCACTGCGTACAATCATACATAGATACTTAGTCGGGTTCCACCTCCCATCATGCTTCACGAGTTACGGGAGTCAGGTTGGCCGCTTCCAGCGGGAGATTCAACATGGCGGCTCATGCTGTAGAGATAGACGATGCGATTTTTTGCCGTTTTTCTGGTAAGTTTATTGCCGTCATTTTATGCCATTACCACACAACGATTTCTAGTAAACCACTCGTCATTTCTATATATCGCAAAGTATTTGTCGGCTGATATAACTTATGTTCAAGCCAACCAAATTGTCCAAGTTGTTGCTGTTGCATATTAAATGATTGAGAGGTCACGCAGTGACGGTGGAAGATCAGCACAATCGACGATGCCCTGAGTTTACTGATACTTTTTCCTTTTAGTTGATAATATTCACCAGCCTGGTTGTTTAAAAAAAACAAATTTTGCTGATAAATTCTATTTCCGGGGGGGTGTTGTGCTATTTATTTTGGCATGAATTTCTTGTGCATTTATAAAATATTTACCAGCATTATTGTAATGAAGCATCAAATCATAGTTTATTGTTTGTCAAACCACATGTGTCTCTGTCCCAATTCCCATTTCAAAGGTTCATCTCCCAGCAGCATACATGTCAATTAACATTTCAATACACTGAATTAAAAATTATTCTTGAATCTATCAATTACCTTGAGTAAGGATACCATTCTCAGCTTTGCAGTCCATCTAAAATGAACGTGTGAAAACAGTTGAAATAATGGTTTGATTTTGCAAAAGTTCCAAATTGATCTGCCTGCATGAGTAATCAGATTAGTGAAGTTAACGTCCAACAAATGCAGAATTGAGCTTGGCATCCGGCCCCACATTATTATGTTGGGGGGGGGGGGAACTTCTAGTGTTTGTGCTGTCTGTCTGTCTGTCCGTCCCCTTTCCTTGTCTGCAAGATATCTTGAGAACTACTGGACGAAATTTCACCAAACTTGTATGGAAGCTTCATTGGGGTAGCCCCCTCATTTGATTAGGTTTTGGTGTGTGTGTGTGTGCGTTCGTCCGTTTCCGGTGTCCGTCCGTCCGTCCGTCCATTTACTTGTACATGTATATACAGGCCTTGTCTGCAAGATATCTGGAGAACTACAGTCTACTGGACAGAATTTCACCAAACTTGGATGGAAGCTTCATTGGGATAGCCCCCTCATTTGATTAGGTTTTGGTATGTGTGCGTGCATTCATCCGTGTCCGGTGTCCATCCATCTGCTTGTACATGTATATACAGGCCTTGTCTGCAAGATATCTGGAGAACTACCAGACGGAATTTCACCAAACTTGGATGGAAGCTTCATTGGGATAGCCCCCTCATTTAGGTTTTGGTATGTGTGTGTGTGCATTCATTCGTGTCCGGTATCCGTCCGTCCGTCCATCTACTTGTATATACAAGCCTTGTCTGCAAGATATCTGGAGAACTACTGGACGGAAGTTCACCAAAATTAGATGGAAGCTTCATTGGGATAGGCCTCTCATCTGATTAGTTTTTGGTGTGTGTGTGCGTGCGTTCACCATGTCTGGTGTCCGTCCGTCTGTCCATCTACTTGTACATGTATAGTGTATGTATATAAACAGGCCCTGTCTGCAAGATATCTGAAGAACTACTGGACGGAATTTCACCAAACTTGGATGGGATAGCTCCCTCATCTGATTAGGTTTTGATATGCATGCATGCATTTGCTCGGGTCTGTTGTCTGTCCTTCTGTCCATCCACTTCTACATGTATAGACAGGCCCTGTCTGTAAGATATCTGGAGAACTACTGCACGGAACTTCACCAGACTTGGATGGAATCTTCATTGGAATGGCCTCCGCATCTGATTATGTTTTGGTGTGCGCTCGTGTTTGATGTTCATCCGTCTGTCTACTTGTACATGTTTAGGCCTTGTCCTCAAGATATCTGGAGAACTACTGGACGGAATTTCCCCGTACTTCGATGGACGCTTCATCGTGATGGCCTCCTCATCTGATTAGGTTTTGATTTGTTTGCGTGCATCCATCTGTTTCTGATGTCCATCTTTGTTACATGTATGTACAGGACTACTCTTGTCTACAAGATATGTGGAGAACTACTGGATGAAATTTCATCAAACTTGGACGGAAGCTTCATTGGACTGGCCTTGTGATCTAATTAGGTTTTGGTTTGAGCTAGTGCTTGCGTGGGTCCATGCAAAATGTGCTTCTGTCTGTCTGTCCAATTTTTGTTCACTCCATATCTTGGAAACTACAGAAGGCAGATGCATGAAACCTCTATACAGTACAGCATGTATATTATAGGTGTGCCTCTTGTATGTTTTGCATCTTTCCTATAATGTGATCAGTTTCGAAATGATTGATGCTTCACAATTACATGCATTCCACATTGGTTAGACGCTGTAGGTGTCGGCAATCCATCCATTGATATATAAATCCCGACTCCTCACTGGGCTACTGCAACAATGAAAATCGCCTCTTCGCAATTGATATTTTTATATGCGCAGCTTTGTTTCTTGTTGCTACATTCATTTTATAGCACTTTCCCTTAAATAATGTGCCCACTCAAGGCAAGGTGGGAGGTTGGGGGAGACGTATCTTTTTGCTTAAAAAAACAACCAGCATAGGCTTCATGCCAGAGCGGCAACCCAAGAGTCAAAGCGGAACCTCTAGTTCAGTGATGTATTCCCCTCCCTATTGCCTCGACGGAGGTCTTTGCGCTCATCTAGCACTTGTTATCTCAATAATGCCATCGCCATTGTAACCTAGCCATTGTATTGACTAATTCTGTTTGGTTCATGTTTAGTTCATTTTTGTTTGGTCTTAAATTGTCAGTGGTGTGTAGAGTAATCCAGCTGTTACACTGATTGCAGAATGTCTGCAGGCCTAGACAATTTGTTGGTTGCAGATCTTACAGATTCATTTGAACAGGGCCAGGAGCCAGTCTTGTATCCTACAAATTCCCTGCTTCAGATAACATTTTTTAAGCAATACCTGAATGTGTGGGTATTGTACCCGGCTGAAGTCAATTCCTAGTTCCTAGTTCCTTATTCGCGAATAAGGAACTGGGAAACTATAGTATTTCCCAGTTCCTATTTCCCAGTTCCTTGTTCGAATTCTGGTCGAATTGGGCCTCAAGGAATACAGCCTTGGAGCGGCTAATTAAGCCACCCAGATTAAGTAAAGTTGTTAATATTATTATTATTATTACTACAATCTGAACGTGCGTATGTGGGCTACGTCAGCTATTGCTGACGAACCCCTATAAAGCATTACATGAACAAATTCCTTCTGTCAACTTACGTAGTTTTTTTACCCTCTATACCCGCCTCGGGATGTGTGTGTGTGTGTTGGGGGGGGGGGGGGTCGGGTGCGAATTGCATGAAACAATAATCTGTGCCACATAATCTATACACCGTATGCACGTACTATGACACTACTATCAGGAAAACATCAGTTGTGCCTGGCACACATTATCGTTTTGACACTGAGGGACCGCAAACATGGTAGGGCTCATTTGTTTCATATTTTCGAATAAGGAAACAGCTTTGAGATGGTGCATGAAGTACTATCAGGATAACATCAGTTGTGCCTGGTACAGATTATCGTTTTGACACCGAGGGACCACAAACACGATACGGGTATTTTTTCATATTTTCGAATGAAAAAACTGCATTTGGTTGGTGCATGAAGCAATAATGGTAATCTGTGCCACCCTAAACTATACACTGTCAACAAGTACTATGACAGTACTATCAGGATAGCATCAGTTGTGCCTGGAACAGATTATCGTTTTTACACTGAGGTACCACAAACACGTTAGGGGTATTTTTTTCATATTTTCGAATGAGCAAACTGCTTTTGGTTGGTGCATGAAGCAATAATAGTAATCTGTGCCACCCTAAACTATACACTGTCAACAAGTACTATGACAGTACTATCAGGATAGCATCAGTAGTGCCTGGCACAGATTATCGTTTTGACACTGACGGATCACAAACATGGTAGGGGGCATTTATCTCATATTTTCGAATAAGGAAACAGCTTTGGGCTGGTACATGCAGCAATAATGGTAATCTGTGCCACCCTCAACTATACACTGTCAGCAAGTACTATGGCGCTACTTTAAGGATAACATCAGTTGTGTCTGGCACAGAATACCTTTTTGACACTGAGGCATCACAAACATGGTAGAGCTCATTTAACTCATATTTTCGAATAACGAAACAGCTTTGGGTTGGTACAGGAAGCAATAATGGTAATCTGTGCCACCCTAAACTATACACTGCCAGCAAGTACTATGAGAGTACTATCAGGATAACATCAGTTGTGCCTGGAACAGATTATCGTTTTGACACTGAGGGACCCCAAACATGATATAGGCATTTTTTTTCATATTTTGGAATGAGAAAACTGCTTTTGGTTGGTACATGAAGAAACAATGGTGATCTGTGCCACCCTAAACTATACACTGCCAGCAAATACTATGAGAGTACTATCAGGATAACATCAGTTGTGTCTGGCACAGATTATCGTTTTGACACTGAGGGACCACAAACATGGTAGGGGTCATTTAACTCATATTTTCGAATAACGAAACAGCTTTGGGTTGCTACAGGAAGCAATAATGGTAATCTGTGCCACCCTAAACTACACACTGTCAGCAGGTACTATGACAGTACTATCAGGATAACATCAGTTGTGCCGGGCACAGATTATCGTTTTCACACTGAGGACCACAAACTCTATACGGATAGTTTTTTTTCATATTTTCTAATGAGCAAACTGCTTTTGGTTGGTACATGAAGCAATAATGGTAATCTGTGTCACCCTAAACTATACACTGTCAACAAGTACTATGACAGTATTATCTGTATAACATCAGCTGTGCCTGGCACAGATTATCGTTTTGACACTGAGGGACCCCAAACACGATATGGGTATTTTTTCATATTTTCGAATGAGAAAACTGCTTTTGGTTGGTACATGAAGCAATAATAGTAATCTGTGCCACCCTACACTATACACTGTCAGCAAGTACTATGACAGTACTATCAGGATAGCATCAGTTGTGCCTGGCACACATTATCGTTTTGACACTGAGGGACCGCAAACATGGTAGGGCTCATTTGTTTCATATTTTCGAATAAGGAAACAAACAGCTTTGAGATGGTGCATGAAGTACTATCAGGATAACATCAGTTGTGCCTGGTACAGATTATCGTTTTGACACCGAGGGACCACAAACACGATACGGGTATTTTTTCATATTTTCGAATGAAAAAACTGCATTTGGTTGGTGCATGAAGCAATAATGGTAATCTGTGCCACCCTAAACTATACACTGTCAACAAGTACTATGACAGTACTATCAGGATAGCATCAGTTGTGGCTGGCACACATTATCGTTTTGACACTGAAGGGTCACAAACATGGTATTTCTCATATTTTCGAATAAGGAAACAGCTTTGAGTTGGTACAGGAAGCAATAATGGTAATCTGTGCCACCCTAAACTATACACTGCCAGCAAGTACTATGAGAGTACTATCAGGATAACATCAGTTGTATCTGGCACAGTTTATCGTTTTGACACTGAGGCATCAAAAACATGGTAGGGCTCATTTAACTCAGATTTTCGAATAGGGAAACAGCTTTGGGTTGGTACAGGAAGCAATAATGATAATCTGTGCCACCCTAAACTATACACTGTCAGCTAGTACTATGACAGTACTATTAGCATAACATCAGTTGGGCCTGGCACAGATTATCGTTTGTACACTGAGGGACCACAAACACGATACGGTAATTTTCCTTTTTTCATATTTTCGAATGCGAAAACTGCTTTGGATTGGTACATGAAGCAATACTGGTAATATGTGCCACCATAAACTACACACTATCAGCAAGTACTATGAGAGTACTATCAGGATAGCATCAGTTGTGCCTGCCATAGATTATCGTTTTGACACTGAGGGACCCCAAACATGATACAGGTATTTTTTCCATATTTTCGAATGAGAAAACTGCTTTTGGTTGGTACATGAAGAAACAATGATAATCTGTGCCACCCTAAACTATACACTGTCAGCAAGTACTATGAGAGTACTATCAGGATAACATGAGTTGTGTCTGGCACAGATTATCGTTTTGACACTGAGGGACCACAAACATGGTAGGGATCATTTAACACATATTTTCGAATAAGGAAACACCTTATTATTGGTACTTGAGGCCATAATGGTAATCTGTGCCACACTAAACTACACACTGTCAGCAATGCACTATGCCAGTACTATCAGGATAACATCAGTTGTGCCTGGCACAGATTATCGTTTTCACACTGAGGGACCACAAACACTATACGGATAGTTTTTTTTTATATTTTCTAATGAGCAAACTGCATTTGGTTGGTACATGAAGCAATAATGGTAATCTGTGCCAACCTAAACTATGCACTGTCAACAAGTACTATGACAGTACTATCTGTATAACATCAGCTGTGCCTTTCACAGATTATCGTTTTGAAACTGAGGGACCCCAAACATGATATAGGTATTTTTTTTCATATTTTCGAATCAGAAAACTGCTTTTGGTTGGTACATGAAGAAACAATGGTAATCTGTGCCTCCCTAAATTATACACTGCCAGCAAGTACTATGGGAGTACTATCAGGATAACATCAGTTGTGTATGGCACAGATTATCGTTTTGACACTGAGGGACCACAAACATGGTAGGGGTCATTTAACTCATATTTTCGAACAGGAAACAGCTTTGGGTTGGTACAGTAAGCAATAATGGTAATCTGTGCCACCCTAAACTACACACTCTCAGCAAGTGCTATGATAGTATTATCAGGATAACATCAGTTGTGCCTGGCACAGGTTATCGTTTTCACACTGAGGGACCACAAACACTATACGGATAGGTTTTTTTCATATTTTCTAATGAACAAACTGCTATTGGTTGGTACATGAAGCAATAATGGTAATCTGTGCCACCCTAAACTATACACTGTCAACAAGTACTATGACAGTACTATGTGTATAACATCAGCTGTGCCTGGCACAGATTATGGTTTTGACACTGGGGGACCCCAAACACGATATGGGTATTTTTTCATATTTTCGAATGAGAAAACTGCTTTTGGTTGGTACATGAAGCAATAATGGTAATCTGTGCCACCCTACACTATACACTGGAAGCAAGTACTATGACAGTACTATCAGGTTAGCAATGACAGTACTATCAGGTTAGCATCAGTTGTGCCTGGCACAGATTATCGTTTTGACACTGAAGGGTCACAAACATGGTAGGGGGCACTTATCTCATATTTTCGAATAATGAAACAGCTTTGAGTTGGTACAGGAAGCAATAATGGTAATCTGTGCCACCCTAAACTATACACTGCCAGCAAGTACTATGAGAGTACTATCAGGATAACATCAGTTGTGTCTGGCACAGTTTACCGTTTTGACACTGAGGCATCACAAACATGGTAGGGCTCATTTAACTCACATTTTCGAATAAGGAAACAGCTTTGGGTTGGTACAGGAAGCAATAATGGTAATCTATGCCACACTAAACTACACACTGTCAGTAAGTACTATTACAGTACTATCAGGATAACATCAGTTGTGCCTGGCACACATTATCGTTTTGACACTGCGGGACAGCAAACAGGATAAGGGTATTTTTTTGATATTGTCGAATGAGAAAACTGCTTTTGGCTGGTGCATGAAGCAATTATGGTAACCTGTGCCACCCTCAACTATGCACTGTCAGCAAGTACTATGGCACTACTTTAACATCAGCCGTATAAATACGGGTATTTTTTTCATATTTTCGAATGAGAAAACTACTTTTGGTTGGTGCATGAAGCAATAATGCTAATCTGTGCTACCCTCAACTATAATCTGTCAGCAAGTACTATGCCAGTACTATCAGGATAGCATCAGTTATGCCTGGCACAGATTACCGTTTTGACACTGAAGGGTCACAAACATGGTATGGGGCACTTATCTCATATTTTCGAATAAGGAAACTGCTTTGAGTTGGTACATGACGCAATAATGGTAATCTGTGCCACCCTAAACTACACACAATCAGCAACTATGACAGTACTATCAGGATAGCATCAGTTGTGCCTGGCACAGGTTATCGTTTTGACACTGAGGGACCACAAACATGGTAGGGGTCACTTTTCTCATATTTGCGAATAAGGAAACACCTTATTATTGGTACTTTAGGCCATAATGCTAATCTGTGCCACACTAAACTACACACTGTCAGCAAGTACTATGGCAGTAATATGAGGATAACATAAGTTGTGCCTGGCACACATTATCGTTTT
>JAVTVY010029899.1:0-128112 GCA_036873755.1 Hanleya hanleyi
ATTGGTCCATACCTCATTGGTATGGTGGTGGGCTATCTACTATACACAACTAATTGTAGAATTCGGATGAACAAGGTATTATTGTTAATGCATAAATGTATGCTTTTCTCTATCTGGAAATGTACATAGGTAATCTTAAGGTAACATTGAACGAGTGTGATTCCCTTGCCCAATAGTAAAGTTGAAATGTAAACTGAAGATGGTCTCAACGGGAACCAAGATTTCACTCATTCACAATTATCTGATTGAGCCTGGACAAAAGTCTGCCAGGACAGACAATTGACCAGGGATGTGAAGAGCTCGTACAAAAGTCATTGATGCCAACAGACTGAGGAAGGCAGAGCTTTGAGCGATATTCCAGACATTGGGAATGCTGGAATGTCACCACCGGAATGAAGACCCACGTAAACACCCAAGAGGATGTGGAGAGGCCTAACGGAAGTACAAGTAGCTGAAACCTGTGGTTGCCGACCAGAAAATAGTGTCTTGGATATGCATCCTGAAGTTCTAGTGACGCGATCCAATCTCCCTGTACCAGGGCCGCTCGAGGGGAATGGACCACCAGACTACCTAGCCGGACAGCAAATGTTCAGTCTTCGGGAAGCTGGCCGGACATGGCATCACAATCAAGGAAATTAACTGATGACAGTTTGCAATTACATGTGGCATTCAGCTGAGCTTAGGGAACCAACTTTTCAAAAGCTTCTAGCAGACGAACTACTTCACATTAAACCAAGTGCAATAGATATTTCTATCTTTATTCATCCTATATAAAAAGGAGAATCTAAAAATGTTCGTTGGAATTCCCACTGATTAGCTTTGCAATAAATCGAGGTAAGCACTCTGAAGAATGACAAGCAATTCATTCTGATTCAATGTTTCAGTTTATTGTTCAAACCATCATCAGGAGTAAAGTTAACAGAGAAGTACAATCGTTTATATACAGACCAAGTGTCAAAATAATGGGAGCTAAATAAACAAATAATACTGAAGTCTATAAACAATAACATATCAACTACGTATTGACAAGTACAGTGTGTGTATTAGCAGATCTATGACAATATGGCAGTGGGTATTGGGAAATACACATAGATACAAGGATTGACCAGATTAACAGTATAGGATGATTACGGGAATGATATGGCACAATAATAAGATAAAGTAATTAATAATACAAGAACTGTTTCGAAATAACTGATGCTAAATATACAATACAGCAGACTGCGAAGTGTCAACAAGTGGCATGTAAAGTATGGATTGGCAGAATAATAAGGTAGTTAAAATCGCAATTGTGTATATAAACAGAAGGATTGGGTGGATTAACCTAATGTGATGAATCTTGATATTTCATTCTCCATTAACAGCATAAGAAATTACCATACTACATAACAATAGTATCGTATCCCATCTACTGTTAGCTGCATATATTTCAGTTACAATTTCTGATATCAAATGTGTGTATCAGCAATACTTATTGTTGGTGTGAAAGGGATAGAAAATGCACACTACCTGATGGGATAAAGTGTTGCCATGATCTCTAGTTCAACATATGTGATCATTTGGAAATTATTATTATTTTTACTCTGTGTATTGTTCTTCCTACAGATTGTGGTCCTGACTGGTTGGATCATAGCGGCAGTGGCCTCTCTCGCAGTCCTCTATGGTCTCCATGACAACTACAATGGCTATCCTCTCAACCTGGATATCAGTGCTCTTTACCTGACTGTTAGCAGGACCGTATGGGCTGTCGGACTGGGGTGGCTAGTGTTAGCCTGCTGTACAGGTTATGGAGGTAGGCTGATAGAAGTCTCAAATTTCTGACTTTGCATCCATTGATGAGTGACTGCAAGGTTCTAGATTACCAACAGGTGGGCAGGAAGGACTCTCAGATAAAAGATTGAGATGGCGTGAGCTGCATGAGAAGCCAAAACATGACCCATTCTTTATTAAATAGCGATTTTCATACCTTTTCTGGGTGGTTGGAGGCATGATATTTTAGACTTCTAGAGGTCAATTTATGGGAAGCCCCAGGAGATAATGACAGCCCAAAATACATCAGTTGCTAATCATAGAACATGTAGAAGGCGGGTTACCGGATATTAGATATCTGCCTGAAAATTCTCTGTGAGATAACCAAGCTAACCAGCCCGATACCTGAACCTCCCTTTCACGAACAACCTCAATATACCAGGGGTAATGCTTCGAGAAGAAAATGGACCCTCCATCAGACCCCTCAGTGCAGACATAAAGTGAATGCGAACGGGCGTGCATTGAAGAATTCATTCGCATGTCCATTTCCTGTTCCATCAGAACATTAATCAAATTCCTTATGAAATGAAACTTTATTACTGTCAGAACGTCCGGATAGAAAATTCGGAAGAATGCTTAATGAGAACGTCATGTTTGAGACTGCATGATCTCCACAGAGATGCCCTCCTTATGTTTGAAATTCTAGGGTTATGTAAACTGTCTTTTGACTGATCAAATGACTGATCACTGCTTCAGAGTCCGTTGGGAGGACAGAACCTGATGGCTCTGATATTCAAGATTTGAGTCCCAACATCACCAGCATTCAGTATATACACAGTTGTTATATCCACAAGAGGTAGTGACATCTAAGGAATATGTCACTGAAAAATGTCAAGCTGTAAGATTTGTCACATCCAACATGAGAAACCACAAGATGCGTTGACCCTTCAGCCTCGAGAACATTGTTTGAATATGGCAAAATACAAAACCGTTTAGTGAAAGGTTCCAAATAAGTTCCAAACATTCCGATATATAGGCATACAGACCGGGATATTATGTATTCATGTAAAGATTGAGGGAAAAGGGCAATAACTCAGAGTTTGGATAGTAGTGCACATCCCCAAGGTATTAATCATAAAGGAAGTACCGTAAGTTGTTAAAACAGTTATAACCCCGACCAAAATGCAATACAATTTGGCGGACGTAGGTCAAGTGCAATAAATGTGGCACAAAGGATTAGGACGAGGAAAAGAATAGTACCATGCACATCTGCAGGATACTAAGCATGTTCCATATAGCTTTCAAATTTGTCTATCCAGTAGTAACGGGGATATGGACCAGACAAGAAAATTTTGACAGACTGTATAAAGGGCCATAACTCTGTGGAACATCATCAAAAAGGCAATAGTGCACAGCGGCGAGGTACTAAGCTTATTTCCTGAAGTTTCGAAGGAATGGTAATCAAAATTCTTGATCGACTGGACTGTGCAAAATCATTTAAGCGCATAAAAAAACTGACTGTGTACACTGGCAAGGTATTTAGCATCTTCCATTTAAGTTTCAGAGCTGTCCGTCCAAATAGTAATTGATATATGGACTGGACAAGAAATTGTTGCTGAATGGATCATAAAGCACTATGTAGGAAATTCTCAAAATGCGTGAAAAATCTGACCGGGCACATTGACAAGGTATTAAGGACCTTCGATATAGGTTTCAGTGTTTTCCTTCAAATGGTACATGTATGAAGTACCCGGACAAGAAATTGTTGACAGACGGATGACCATATGAGCCTTCGACCATACGACCAGATATACATGCCAATGCTCTGAATACAGCTTGATAACTTGATATTTAGCAACATAACTGTACTATTCGGTCAAGAACCAGCAACTTGGTAACCCTTAAAATGGTCTGTTTAGATTTTGAACATATGATGTTAAAGAAAGAATGTGAAAATCTTTATTTTTAGCATAATTTGGCTTGGAACAAAAAGCTGCCGAAATATCATACCCTTCACATTGTGCCGAAATGTCGCTTGCCGAAATGTCGGGTGCCGAAATGTTGCTTACTGAAATGTCACATGCATGCCAGAATGTCACGTGCTGAAATGTCCTAGCTGACACTAACTTGAATAGCTGCCTTCTTAACTCTGCTAGGTACAAGGCAAACAATAATGGATGACCCTGTTTCAACCCTATTTCAGAATAACACTGCGTGTTTATCCAGCAGCATTAGGTACAAGGCGAATAATAATGGATGACCCAAAACTGTTTCAACCCTTCTTATATTCATAACCCTATTTCAGAATAACACTGCGTGATAATGGTATTGGCACAGCGGCCATGTATTAATTTTGAATGGCTTTATGGATGATCATGAACTTGCTTGAGTGTCTCTATGTTGTTGTTGTAGGTTTTATCAACACGTTATTATCATGGAAGGCGTTCATTCCACTGAGTCGGCTGACCTATTGTGCATACCTCGTCCATCCACTGGTCATGGTCTACTACTTCTTGTCACAACAGAATCTCACTGTTGGCTCAGACCTTAATGATGTATGTAAATAGTCCGGTTTGACAAATTGTTCAAATTCTTGCTAAGAGTTTTATATACCGTGTACATGCAATGATCTCAACATAAACCTCGTATTTGAGGAACATAGATACCCATCGGCAAAGCTGGAAAATCCAGTAGATCTATTGTAATTCTTATAAATAATACACAAGTGGTTAACTCCAAAGAATGACAAATTCATAATGTTGTAGATCGGACTTGTATAATTTGGTCTGTGTTGGGTAATCATCAGCAAGTAATAAGTGCTAGGTAAAATATCTAATATATACATGTCCAGTGTGACTGGGGTTAACAGTGGTGTACAATGATTGCTGGAATATAAATGTGTTACTAGCAATAATTTGTAAGTAAAGAAGATATTTGATTCCCAAATCTTAAACCTGTTTCAATTCATGCCTATTAATCTCCGTCAGGAAGATGATACAACGTAGAAAACGGAAGTTAAAACTAAAAGTTTGCTCCCCTAGCGGAGAGTTGTCCGCCCCTAGGAGAGCTCTCCCATATATCCCAGCGGCATTACTATAAAGGCTCTGCTCAAACCATTCTAGTCCTCTTTTCTCTGTTGTACCTCGACCAGTGCACATCAAGGAAGTGTTTATACAACCTGGGTTGTTGTTGTTTGTAACGACCCGCAGTATCCTTATCAGTTTTTGACTTGTGTTTCTTTCTTGTCGGAAATTCTTTCATTATTGTCGGAAATTCTTTCATTAGCTATGTCTGAGATTCCGATTTCTAATGCATGTAGTCCGTGTGGGCAATTTTTGGTCCAGTTTGGACGCCCACACGGTTTGCTTTACTTGTAAAGAGTTGTGTTATCGGCGAAGTACTTACGCCGAGTGTATATTATGGGACCCGTTAGCTTGAGAAAATTATGCCCAAGCTGGACGGCTTACCTTTTGCAGGCATCCGACGACCCGTTCGGAAGTCGACGGACGCCTGTTGGAAATTGCTCTTGTAAATGACATGAAAATTAACGAAGATATCGTTGGAATTGGATTAATTGTTTCCCATGGTCTTAGTTATCAGACCTCGCCCGCTTCTGTTAATATACCGCCAAGCGGGAGAGTTCTACGTCTAGATAAATCACAAATGTTAGACTGCTTAGCGTGTACAGGTGTGGCAATGTCTGGAATTGCAGCCAAACCGGTTCCTTTGTCTAGTTCAACAAAGACTTCTCGCCTCAAACCTACCGTGCCGGAGCCGTCCATTGTTCTCGTCGGACAAAAGAAGGCAGTGGGGTCGCATATTATCTCGACCTCTCCATTGTCTATTGGTTTATCACACTCCGTTACCTCTAAACAAAATAAACGTCGTCGTGTGTCGGTTTCTCCTTTGCGGGTTAAATCAAAACGCAGTTCTAAATCCGTTTCTCGTTTTATGGTGGGTCGTTCGGACCTACCTTTGAGTGTCAAATTGCTGTCTTGCGGTTTCGACTATTGCGATGAATCAGCGATTCTATAATAGCGTATATGGCATGTTACGGGACTTCAATTTTAGAGGATCTGAGTTCGAATCCTGGGTGTGAGATTTTTAAGGCGCCGCACTTTGTATTCACATGTTCGTCGTAGCTCTCGTCCACCGGGGATTCTAGTACTATTTTTCGGCCTTCCCATTCTCCGGTATGCCGTTCTCGTACTTCGACTCGACGTTCTCCTACACCTCCACGCCGTTTGCCACGTCTTTCGGCCTCACCTTCTTTTATAGGTCACCACGTTCGTCAGTCGCAGACTCCGTTTCTTGATCATGCGGTTGTCCACGATTTGTCTGATGATTCCTTTTCTTCAGTGAAAAGTTAGGAACATACGTCAATGATGGTTTTTCGGATAAATTGGATGCGCTTTTAGCGTTGGTGCCGGATATGCCGTCTGCTTCGAATAATGGTCTTCCTCGTATTAAATGTCAGACAAAAGAATGCTTCCTCGCCGTATGTTATCTCACCTATGTCATTTTTTATACGCCCGCCCAAAAGGCGGTCGTATTATGGGATGGCGGTTTCCGTCCGTCTGTCCGGTTCTCGTGTCCGGTCTATATCTGGGACAGTTTGCTATCCACAGCTCCAATTTTTGGTGAGTGGATACCCTACAGGGAGACGATGTGTCGCGTACCAAAATGAAGGTCGAGGTCACAGGTCAAAGGTCACTGGCCTAAAAAACAGGAAATCACTGAAGTGTTCGTGTCCGGTCTATATCTGTGAACGTTTTCTATCCACAGTTGCAATTTTTTGTAAGTGGATATGCCAGGTGGAGACGATGTGTCGCGTACCAAAATTAAGGTCGAGGTCAGAGGTCAAAGGTCACTGTTGTCAAAAATCAGGAAATCATTGATCATTGACAGTTTTCTATCTACAGTTCTAATTTTTGGTGAGTGGATGCCCTAGGGGGGAACGATGTGTTGCATATTAAGTGTAGGTCAAGGTCAGAGGTCAAGGTCAGTGTGATCGAAAAATCAGGAAATCGTTAAAAATTTCTTATTTTTTGTGAGTGGATTCAATAGGCGGAAATGAAGTGATGCATACCAAAAATTAGGTCAAGGTCAAAGGTCACTGACCCCAAAATTAGGAAATTATTAAAAATAACATTTTTTGTGTCAGTAGATACATTAAGGAGACACAATGTGTCACATACCAAAATGTAGGTCAAGGTCAAAGGTCAAGGTCACTGTGACCCCAAAATCGTGAAATTGTTAAAAATCATGATTTTTTGTGTCTATTGAGAAATTGAGGGGAGACGGTTTGTCATGTACCAAAATTTAGGCCAAGGTCAAAGGTCAAGGTCACTGTGACCTCAAAATCAAGAAATCATTAAAAGTCACATTTTCATATGCCTGTCGAAGACGAGGTCATGTAATGCGATGTTGCGTTCTGTCCATTCATCCATTAACATTTGTTGTCCATGCGATAGCTCTAGTTTCAAGGTATGGCAAAGTGGAGCCATACATATGAGATCAATTTGTCAAAGTTCTAGGTTGCAGTCCCCCAAAACTGAATCAAGCTTAGCTGACTAAATGTGTTGGAATATTGTTGGAATACTCAAAAGTCTTTCCCCTGCATTTATATGATATTGTCCTGTGGAGTTGTCTCCCATGTTTGAAACGCTTCATTTAGTTAAACTGTTGTGAAATAAAAACCATACATTTACTAATTTAACGGAGAAAGGAGTCCTTTATGAACTTCACACCTGTTTATTAACTCAAGAACAAAGGTTTACTTCATCACTTTCTTCTTCCTTCATGAAAAATTCTCTCATCTGAAAGGAATCCATTTGCAGGAAAACTACTATTTTCTTGTGTTTGACTATTGTCGATTTCAGTATTGTCGATTTCAGTGTGGGATATGTGAGCTCTCAGCTCTTGCTTCAAGGTCAACCAGTTACCAAGAGTTAAGCTCATTTTAGTTTATCATTCAATGTAAGATGTGATATATGTTACATTCTCATGAGCAAAAAATTGTAGACCTTTCTCTGGATTGCTAGATCAATTGGAATCGAGGCTATTAAACAACCTTGAAATTTGAACCAATGTAATTCCAGATATACGGGCGTATATTGAAGCCCCTTGGGCTCTTGTTGTCAATGGTTCGATGGTGATTAAATAGGTAATATTTTGGGGATAGTTTTCTTTCACATTTCTGTCTTCTGACTTCACAGGGTTTGTTTTTCCATCTGCCATGTGTTTATTGTCTTCGGACGTACGTCGCTAAATTAATTGGCTCTTGTCGGAGTTTTCAAAATTTTCGATATCTTGAAATTATTGCCCGACGATATTTTCTAAAAGTCAATATGAATCTCGGGCTTATCTGATAACACAGTCCTGCGTGATGGAGACAATGTGTATTCAATATCGTGTCTCCACACGAACAATGAGTTCGACCCGCTGTGTTTGTTGTGGGTTTTTACGGGCTCTCGCGACCTCGTTTGTTATTGCTCAATTTGTGACAGATTTGTGTTTGGTCCCCGGCATTTCTGTAGGTCTGCCTTTTAGTGCTGTCTTTTAAGGCCTATTGTGATCTCTACAATAAACGAACAGGTTTTGTTTCGTTGATTCATGAATTTTATGCATTGAGTTTGTGTAAATCTCAAGTAGGATTGTAAATAGTATCCTCACCGGCGGGGGTTTCGTCTTTTCCCGCCGGGGAGATCTGATACTTTATTTGCAGCCCGTCAACTTTCATGTTGTTGTTGTAACTTCTGTTCGGACTTGCAGTTTTGGTAGGTTCACCTTCATACATTCAGTTCCTTGGTCCTACCAAAATGTAATCTCTTGTTATATCAAGTATTATTACGTTGATTTTGATATACTGTGTTCAAGAGAGATCTTACAGAGGTTTTATATGCCTTTCATGCTGACATGAATATGAAGTGTGATTGTTGCATTTGTGTTACGTAATCACAACTCAACCCTATTTACTACGACTCTTTGTCGCATCTTAATGAGCTTCTTTACTGATCTCTTTATGTAATTAAGGGTCTGTCGAACAACAATGAGATCATGTGTTGGTTTACGTGAGTGAGTAAACCTATTCACCCACTCACCCTTGTTTATTGTGAAAGTGTGCTATTCTTGAAACACAAATGTCTGATTATTTACATTGTGATTTGTTTGTTTCACACCAAGTTGGTCCCATCTGTATACTGTATTACGCTTATAATTCAGATGGAGTTATGCACTAATTTTAATTTCTTCCCTATGAGAAAATTTAAAATTACTAGCGTGAGTGGGAATGTATTTGGCCGGCCAGGATCAAGCCTAATGACACGTAAGTCGTGAAGTCTTCTATGGTTTCTTTCTACCAAGTATGTATTACCGGTACAGTCTACTAGAGCATCAAACTGTTCTTCTTCTTCTCGACAAATTGTTCGTGTTAGGTCATTTCAAATTCTAAATTTTTGAATAACCTCACTTTCCTGCCGGCGAGAGACTTTAAATGTATTTCCTCTCTTCGGGAATTTAAAATTCTTTAAAGGAATAGACAACCTTTGATAAGCGTATATTGCAAATGAAAGAACAATTCCAGGAGTGTCCAAAACGATTTTTATTTCAATTTTGCAATTTTTTCCAACCGAATAAGAAGCCGTCAATGATAAATTCTGTGGCTTGTAAGGGCGCCGCCATTACGCCAAGTTTAGTGACGTCACTGGGCCGCAGAACACTGCAGTGAACTGGGAGGAAACACAGTTTGCCATGCACTGGAATAATCGCAGCCCAATAGGCCAGCAGGTGTGGATACATTCTTGTATTCTGTACCCTGTAAATACTGGCTAATGTTTGTACAATAACAATGATCTTATCCTTGTTGAGAAATCGGGGTTGATCTGTCGTCTAGACTGTCTAAGTGTCAAAAAAAAAACACAGCATCGAGTTGTCTAATAAAATATGCTTTCGTTATAGGCTAATACTTTTCAGCTGATCACTATACGCCAACATGCGTCAACATAATTCGGCAGTAACTCACTGAGATTGTTTAATGTAACCAAAATTGGGAATAATTCTGATTTCTGTGTTACCAATTCAAAGAATCGAGCCTCAACAAAGACCGGCACTCAGCCAGAAAACGAAACTAAATCTGCCTTAGCTGGAGGCTCATATCTCCGGGAAAAGATTGTCCGGAGATTTTTCTCACCGTTGAACTGTTACCGAAAGAAACTGTTCAGCATGACACGGCCGTTAAACACCCACCCAAATATCTAGCGTGTGAGAAAATTTACCTGAGAAAGTTTATGGAATAAATCCTTGTCAGCTAATGTCAGCACTTGCACATGTGCTCGTCTGATCGTTTCCTAACAGGACATCTCACAACAGAGCCGACTAAACGAAATCCGCGACCCGGCCGGCTTCTACGGTATATACATTGTACATCCTCGACCGATTTCTACGGTAGATCGTCTTCAATGGGCTCGAACACGCCTGACACTTCTTGTATCCCTCGACACTGCCCCCAAGCAGCGTAGATGAAAGCATGGTTTCGCCCAGCCAGCCATTGTCATCAGTCAGGTTAAAACTCCAGGAAATGCAAGGCGTCGGATACTTGGAAAAAGTTGAAAATCACTTGCTGCCATGTTTGCTCTCTGGCCCATTGACGTCATGAGCTAGTTGTCACGTGAACATCACTCGGCCGCTCATTGGTTAAACCATAAAGATGGCATAAAGATGGCGGCTCCCTTCATTCAACACATCTGGTTATTTTCCCAATGTTTGGGAGTATTTTTCTTCGTTAGAAAGAATCTCAAAAATAGGAAAAAAATATTTTTGGGCACAGTTTGGATTGTTCTTTCAGTCGCAGTTTACGTTTGCCAAATGTTGTCTATTCCTTTAAGGATCTTTCTTGGTTACCTGGAAAAATCTTTGTTCTGGATGTCGGTTGTGTGACTATTTGGTTATTAATAGTAACATTGTCGTAAATGTTTAATATTCTCTCCATATAAAACTCCAGTACTGAATTTCATGTACAGGAGACAAATTACATCGGGAGAGGTCATAATGTAACCATGTTCACTGACACATTATTCATGTTCACTGACACAAAGATCCATAATCCCATTTATCTCATTGAGCTTACATTTGGTGATTAACGCTACAAACATTTAATGTGTTCATCTCTACTGCGTTTTAAGAGAAGGAAAATTATTACAATCGACTTCGGGGTTACTGTTTGCAACGCCCTTCTGTTACGTCGTGTACTTTTATAAGTTTGTATCCTGCTCCATTATGAGCATGTATATACATTAAGTTGTTGTGAATGAGGAAATCACTACGTTGTTTATCATATACAACGTTTCTCGCATTTTTCACATTACGCTTTCCTGTTACACCTTGACGACATGTTCATTACGCCGTCATGTGTCTCTCATACACCTGTGCGTCGTTCTCTTACATCGGTTAGACGTTTCTGGTACGCCATAACGCCGTTTGTCACGTCATTTTCTTCATTTGCGAGATGCATATTTTATATCCATTCATCGGCACTTCCTTTGATTCTCCATCGTCGGTCGTCGGCGGGAGGGGAAGTCCGTTCGTTCGGCGTCAACCTTCCACTTGTATCAATTCCTCTCGGGTTTTTCACATTGTGATTTACTTAGGTTCGTCGTTACTCTACAAAGAGAGTTCTGTTCAGACCTTGTTGTTTCCAGTCTTGAGTTCAGAATATCAAAATTGTATTGGAATCAACAGTATTTGGTCAAATACTGTTATATGGAATAGGTCTTTGGATTATGGACGTGGATATTCTCTGAGGACGACGGCGGGATTGTGACTGACGGACTAGTCGCCTTTAATTGAATTCAGCACAGTGTTGTGTTAACACAGAACCATGTTGACTTTAACACACAAACATTATGTTGAGATCCATGTACCTTAGGATTGTGCTTAATTAAACAACACAATGTTTTCGTGGTGTACTTGGGGGACAGTTTTTCCGACTTTCTCCATCAAGTACTTTATTCCCGTATAGACCGTTACACCAATGGTTAGACTTTGACATTATGGTTCTGTCATCAACCTTAGGGTTGTTTATTATATGTAGGACCTTACTCACTATGTTCGTTTTTCGGGTTCGGTCTCTACAGCGGATTTATTTGTCCTGGTGCCGAGGACGTGATACCGTTCCCGACTCTATTTCCCTCGTAATTGACTTCCTCCTTCACCTTCACCAGGATAGGAAGTCTCATATTAGCACCATGGAAGGCTATCGATCTGCTCTGGCTAGGGTGTTACGTCTTACCTTTGGTACCAACATTAGCCTTAACGATAATATCTCTGCGCTTATTCGCGCCTTCGCATTACAGTCGCGTTGTACTCGCCAACTGTTACCGAAATGGGATATCGGTGTGGTTCTGTGTGCTCTGATTATACCACCTTTTGAACCCTTAGAGTCCGCGTCTATAAAGCTGTGTCTTATAAGACGGCCTTTGTGGCGGCATTTGCTTTGGCGTCCAGAGTGTCTGAACTTCATGCTCTTGAAAGATCTTCTATGACCTGGACAGCGGATTGGTCTTGCATTCCTTTTCGGCCCATTCCTGAATTTATCGCCAAAAATGAGTCTGTTCGTTCAGGTCCGTGCGCTCAACGTTCGTACTCCATTCCTGCGTTGTCAGACTTTGTTCATGGCCTCGAGGACGATCTTCTGCTATGTCCTGTTCGAGCCATCCGCCACTATCTTACTCGTACCGATTCCGTTCGCGGCTCTCGGCTACGGTTATTCTGTCCCTTCGCCTGCCAGCAAGGCTTGACATTTAAAAAAGCCGCGTAGTTGAAGAAGACCATAAAATAGTCTTATCAATTGGCAGAAGGTAGATATACCATTGACGCCCCCACTACTGTCTTCTGCTTCTTCTAATGTGATTCGTGCCATTGCTGCGTCATGGCCTTTATGGAAGAACTGGCCCCTCCATGACATTGTCCTGTCTTGTGCCTGAACAATTAACTCCACGTTCACTAATTTCTGTCTGAGAGATATGACAGTGCAATCAATAGTGTGACCACGCTTGGGCCACTGGTGGCTACCCAGCACGTTGTGAGTAATTTCAGAAATAGAGGGGGGGGACGGCAAAATTGTCACCATCGCGGCAAGACAGCCATCTTGCTGTATCATCTCATCTCATCTCATCTCAGTCATATTATTATTATTACATATATTATATGATAAAAGGCATCTCAGAAGGTAGAAATAAGTCAGTTGACCGGCCGTGGATTCTATAATCACCAATGAAGGCCTGACACCAGGATAGGGTTTACTCCTAACTGAAAATTTGCTTGTGTTCTTCAGAAACTGACTCCCTTTTAGATGTCTCAGCTGGGTCCTCTGCGTTTCAACTCAAAAGACACCTGCTCCAGGCCTAGGGTCAACAGTAGTGATGACAGTACAGGGAGTTGACGTTGCGCAGCCGGACCCAGAGAGCAAGCACGGTCAATTCCAACGCATCCTTCATCACTCCAAGTATGGTGAGTTGACCTCAAGAGGCTTGCGGACTGAGAGTGGTGTGGACTTGGTTACCCTCTTAAGCTTCGACTAGTATACGCTCTCACCGAACTTAATGGTCGGACCAAGGATCTCCCTGTATGCAATGGCTTGTGGCTGTTTTCCCCCCCTAGTCATACAGTGCCTACCAAGGGGACCTTCTTGTTGCCTATCGTGCCCCGGGTATCCTACAACTTGGTGGAAATGTGTACCACACCACGAGCACAGCTACATGGATGGAGACACTCAGATAAGTGAAACTGTATCAACTCCTTCAATTACCCTTTACGTCTGTGACCAGGGTTAACTTGTTGAGTAATAATGTCTCAGATTTATACCCATGTCTGTGTCGTTCCAGCGATTACTAGTCTGCTATGGGAGTTACCACGAGGCCGAGATTCCCGCCTCCATATGTTGGTACTGTGGCATGAATTGAAACAGGTTTAAGATTTGGGAATCAAATATCAAACATTTATAAACAATGTTTCTATTTGTTACCAAATCAAACCTGTTTCAATTTGATTGACCCTCCCTCCGTCCCCTCATGCCGGCCTTAAACACTACAGGTCTCGGTAATTACAATGAGAAAGAGGACTAGAATGGTTTGAGCAGAGCCTTTATAGTAATGCCGCTGGGATAGATGGGAGAGCTCTCCTAGGGGCGGACAACTCTCCGCTAGGGGAGCTAACTTTTAGTTTTAACTTCCGTTTTCTACGTTGTATCATCTTCCTGACGGAGATTAATAGGCATGAATTGAAACAGGTTTGATTTGGTAACAAATAGAAACATTGTTTATAAATGTTTGATATTTCAGCCTATATCTATATTATTTACTAATGATTGATCCCAGTGATGGACGAATATATGTAAATTAGACAAGTAGATAAACAGTAACTGTCAATTAATAATTTCCATGAGTACATTGAGTGTTTTGACATGAACAGTAATTATTGGCCGTAAGTACAGGCCAATATGCGTTTTCTGGTGACATCAAAGGAATCATGCAGTGATCAGCAAATATAATATGTGTATTCTGGCAGGTGAATATCACTTTCGGTGGAATATCATGTGACAGTCAATGGACCAACCACTTAACAAATCACTGAAGATGATATAATAAATGTATATATTTTCATCAATTACAGACCTATATATTCCTGGGGCACATGGTGATGTCATATGGAGTGGCCTTTCTTACCTCCCTTGTATTCGAGGCTCCGTTTATGGGACTGGAGAAAGTCATATTTCACAGAGAGAAGAGCGTTTGAGATGTTGCTTTGGTAACCAAGCATCTGGCGAGTTGCTAGAATGCAATTATCTTAGAAGTTGTTATTGAAGGTGCACGAGTATCTGGTATCTGGAGTAGTTGCTATGGTAATTGAGCTTCAGAGAACTATAGTTCAAGTTGTTTATGATTGTTCCTCGAACTTTCCAATTTGTGATATATATATTCCCGAGTAATTTTGTCCTCATTCGGCCCCATAAAAAAATATTCCTAGCTTCCCCAGTACCACCAATGATGCCCCGTTTTCATATGCCCACCCAAAAGTTGGACGTATTATATGATGCCGATTTCTATCGTTCCGTCTGCCCATTCGTGTCCTGTCTATATCTGTGACAATTTTCTATCTACAATTTTTAGTGAGTGAATAAGTATACTGGGTGAAGGTTGAGGTCGGGTCATTGTGGCCTAAAGATCAGGAAATAATTGAAAATTGCAAAATAGATACATTTAATTTACTGGCAAACACATCAAATTGAGATAAATGTCCAAGTCACTTTGACCCAAGATGAGGAAATCATTAAAAAGACAATTTTTTGTGTTGGTACATGTAGATACACAAGGAGACGACAATGTGTCCTGTACCGTACCAAAATTGTGATCAAGGTCAAAGGTCAAGGTAACTGTGACCCCAAAATGAAGAAATATCATTATTTTCAGAATTTTTTTGTGTAAGTGGATACATATGTCATGTATGTGGGAAACACTGTACTTTATACATGTGTATGTCGACTCTAATTTCAATGTTGTACGAAAAATTTAAGTTACTCAGTGTAAATATGGATGTAAATTTTTATAATACATTGTCTGGTACAGATCTAGATCTGACATATAGATCTGACATATAGATCTGATGCATTTGGACAATAAGTCATACATTATTTACTGTAATATCAGAACAGTGCTGAATTTTTTAACATTTATGTAAAGTGCTCAATTGAAGAACAAAACATGTACCAGATAACCTGTGATTTAAAGGAGTACTTACCTTATTTTTGAGTGTGACTATATTTATCGGCAATCGCATTCCAGACCTTATTATATAAAACTTATGTTGACAGAATGCGAAATAAAAGAAATATTGAATATTTTGTTGCTCGCCACGGCGTGCACTGGGCGCCGCCATTGCACCACTGTGTGACGTTTTTAGATGAGCGGAAGTGAGTGTATACTCATCTAAAAACGTCATAACGTCATGGAGATTTAAGGTTGATCGTGTTGGTAATGCCGATAATTCGTACAAGAAGGAACCCAGTAAATCCACTGACGTTCTAGTTGATTTTAGTAATTCAAGTGTAATCATGAAAATGATTACGAACTTAGAAGCATCATCGTTCAACTGAAATCACTGGACAATTGCAGAGGACGCTCTTTTAGTCTTCTCGCTTAGCTTCAAATTTTGTCCAAATTTAATCGAGCAAGTTCCAGTTGAAAAACTTAGGGAAGAAATTATTCAGTTGGTGGAGATAACCTAAGTCACTCTCCTTTTGTGAATTACACCCGCGAGATTTGCCGCGCCAGTTTTTCCTCGAATTAAAACTCGGACACAGAGTAATTCAAATGTCCGTAGTTGGAACGTCCCTGGGCAAGCGTTAGCCGGGACGTTGTCCTGAATGCTGACGTCATCAGTCACGTCATCCCACAGGCAACATGGCGGCGCCCACGTCGACCTCAAAGCGGAAACATGGCTTCACAAATTGTAATAAAAATAATAGGTTATCACCATCAACGACAGCAAAATAGTTGGTTAAATTTATTTAAGAATCTAACCTTTGTAATAGGAACCTATATAAAATAAAGTAAGTACTCCTTTAACACATGAAGCTGTGATTGATTGATTGAATGAATTGATTTGTTTCCAATCTTAGGAGAAATAAGACGATCTTCAGTACTACAGTTTAGCTACTTACGTATATGACTCCATCTTTGGTGAATATATATTAATGGATAAAGAACGAGGCCTATATTTGCCCATTTTCAGGGGTGTCCCTTTGGATGCCCATAAACATTATCGATGGATATCCAATTATCCGCAATTTAGCACATAATTTTCAAACAATAAATAATTTTAACACCTGCTTCTGATAAAATGGAATAGTTTTGTTACAATTTAGCACTGTGACATGGTTAATCACTCCATATTAATGTCACAATTAAGGTCCTAGGTGTTTGTGGCACTGTGCACCGCAATAATATGAATAACATTGAAATTGTTCAAATCAGGGAAAAATCCTGTTTAGAAGATTATCTTGAAAATTACATAAACTTACAAAAGTACCACAGTTACACTTTAAGCCCTATGTGAGGAGGTAGGTGTTGTTTTACAAACACCAGGGACACACAATAAATTATGAAGCAATAGATTAAAATATTATGCTAAACCGATGTATTCATGATGTTTGTCCCTACAATAAATAATATACTGTGAGGTATTTTATACTAATAATTCAATCAAAGAAGACATCACTTTTAAACAAATTCATGAAAATATGGTATACAAGGCCAAAAAATCAAGTAAATCAAATAGGACAACACATTTTAGTAAGTTCCTGAAAATATGCTAAATTAGGCAGAAACAAGGGTGCCATAAACATGTTAAAAGAGAGAGATTCATAAACATGATAAAAGTTTTTGATCTACTGAGTTGCAAATGACACATAGTACATGTTCAGTCTGCCTTGTTTTTTACGACATCCACCATTACGACAATGGATTTTTCAAGTTAAGGGAAAGAATCACTCGTAACAAGCATGCATCCATTTTATTTTGACAGTTACAATGGAATTGCTGATTACGACTCTGACAGAGTTTTGTGGTACATGTATATTGAACAAACGTACATCTTCACTGTGACCTGTACTCATTTAACAGGGCTTGAAATTAACACCCTTTTACTTGCCCTGGGCAAGTGAAATTTGCTTGGGACAACCAACCTCAGTGATGCTGTTACCCAGGGTAAAGTACTTTAAAATAATGAAAATCACATCCTCTAGCTTCTTGGACTTACTATACTTAACTGAACCATGAAATCCATGTTTGATTACTTTTCCCAGGGATTGGCAGCTATTGGTGTGAAAGTGCTCTACTTTCACATTTTCTATTAAAATTGGTTTTAGATAGATAATGGCTTCCAATAAAACAAAGTGGAAACTTTTTATAAGAAAATTCAATCACCCATTGATAATTCAATCCCTCACAATTTTAGGGACAAATTTCAGTCAGTTTTGGCCTCAGGGTATTGTCGTCGTCATGTACGTCCGTCCTTCTGTCTCTTACCGCATTTTAGGCAAAACCGCTTGGGATACAATGTAACTAACTATATCTACAGAACTGTGTTTGATACAGCCACTACATTTTGGAAACTTAATTATACTGTTATATTCCAAAAGCCAACCGAAAACTAGTCACTTCAAATTAGTCACCTCCGCCCTTATTTAACTGAGTTTTGTTCTGATTTTGTGATAAATATGCTTGAATGTAACCAGTTATATCTAATTAACTGTGTTCGATACAGCTACCAAATTATAAGGAAACTTTATCTAGTTGTATTCTAGATGCGAACAATAAAATTAGTCATCTCGGCCCATATTTTATGGAATTACGCCCCTTTTCGGATGTAATAATCTTTCATTTCATGATTTATAGTTGAATATATAGGTGATATCTGCAGATCCGTGTTCGGTACAGCTTCTAAATTTGGGAAACTTATTTATCTAGTTGTATTCTAGAAGCATACAAAAAATTCAACGTCTAGGCTCTTATTTTATGGAGTTATGCCCCTTTTCAGGTGTAATAATCTTGAATATGCTTGAATGTAACCAGTTATATCTGAAGAACTGTTTGGTACAGCTACCAAATTTTTGAAACTTATTTATCTACTTGTATATTAGAAGCCTAAAAGAAGTATTCACCTTGGCCCTTAGTTTACAGAGTTATGCCCCTTTTTGTGTAATAATCTATGATTTTGTGATAAATGCTTGAGTGTAGCTGTTACATCTGCTGAATTAACGATACTCTCTAAAAAAAGGAGAATTCTGGATGATTAGTGAAAACAGCCATAATATGTTGCACATCGTCAGCATATTTCTCAATTGCTTGGGGGAAGCCGAAGGGTTTTGTGAGTCTTGCCCTCATGTTAATAACTTCGATCACCCTGTCTGAAATTACAATAACTGAGATATAATGATCATGATTTGGGAGCATTTGCCAACTTTCTGATTTGATTACCCCCTATTTTTTTTATGAGAAATTTCACAATTATTAGAGGAATTACCGTAGTATATGAAATGTAAATTTAAGGCTAAAATGATAAAAGGAATTTAGGGCAAGTGGTTTACTTTTGGGGCAACTAGATTATCAAAAGTGGTTGTCCCTGGGCAACTATCTGGAAAACTTAATTTCGAGCCCTGCATTACAATGACTGCTTCTTTGGTTGTGATCTTATAACCACCAATGGACCCATCAAGAGACTATAAACAAGTTTGTTATCGTCCACTGACTGTTTTTATTTTGACGGTGTACCTGGGTTTTCAGTGGAGGTCCTCCTACATGTAGGGTCTAGCTGTGAACCCTCAAACTGACTGACCCCATATTAATGTCCATATAAGAGTGATTGTTTGTGAGCTGGATGTTTTTTCTTAATTTTCTAAGCTGAATCCCAACTGAACAAGCTGAAATTTGAAGACCTGCTTGACGGTCAAATTGAATATTGTATATTCCTTGATCATGTTCATTCCACACATGGGAAAGTTCTCTCCAAAAGCCTGTACAATCAACTATGTACAAAGTGTTCTTTATCGCATTATTTCCACTTGTCGGTTATAGCGTTCTTGCGACAAATCTCATATAATGATGTATTCTCACTTGGCAGTTGTAATGACAGTTGACAATAGTTTGAAATTAATCTTAGAATTAAGCCTTTGACATTTTTAAATATCATAAATATTATTACCATATATTATATGGCTGGGATATCTACCTGTATTGCATGAATAAGTTCTTTCGTGTAACCAACATATATTTCTTGTGTGTGCTTATTACAGTTTTGCTTTTTATATTATGTATCTTTATTGTTTCTATATATCGTATTTCAAGCTTCCCTGTTACATCTTCAGCTGATATAATTGTGGTACTTAGTATGACGGATGAGGCCTGAATTTATTGTTACTTTGTGTTATTAATATGAATATTGTACACTATACCAGTCTTGCACTTAAGATAGTTAAGATGGATTTCTAGTGTCAAACTCAAAGGTATCAATTCTGTCATATGATAAATACCGGTATATCTACTACTGTCTGTCCCAGATAATATATTCCGAGACGTTTTCAGCGATATTTCGGAGACAATTTATCGTAAAGCATTGAAACTTCACACAGTATATTAACTAACAAATACTAATTTTTCCCCCATGTTTCATTAAAATCTGTTGGGAATTGATGAAACTCACCAATACCTACCATGTTATTTTGGGGCTACCATGACGTTGATCTGCCAATGTTATAACATGCAGGCTTGACGTCATGACGTCGTAAAATAACCTACAAATCTCCCATCTAATTCTTGTTTTCGCGATTTGTTGAGAACTACTGGAAGGATTTTCTTGATACTTTGGAATAAAATTGGTATTTTTTAGTTTATCTCTTGTCTGAAGTTTCAATATCCTCCAATCAATTGTCTCCGAAATATCGCCGTAAACGTCTCGGATGTGTTATCTGGGACAGACAGTAGGTGTATACATTTATTACCAAGCTTACGTTCTGTAATGGTAAATGCCCTAATAATTCAGTCCTAAAATTGAATCATTCAATTTTTGCGGACAAAATTCAATCAGTTGTTCTTATAAATTTGATCACCATCCAAAATGATTAGAGTAACAAAGAAATATTGTTTTTGGACTATTTTATCAACTTCCTGTTCTAATAAATTGTATCACCCCCTTGATTTTAGGTTGGGAAATTTCTCTTTCAGGGGTAATTGAATTATTACACAATTTACTGTTGTTTATTTTCGCTTGAAGATGTTTTACCAAATCAATTTTGACCAAATTATATTGCAATAATCACTGTTGTGTTTCTACCAACATTCCATTATATACCGAATCATTCTCAGAATGTAGAATTACGTGTAATTAATATCAGCTATTTGTAAATGTGAAATATTTATTCGCTCTCTTTTTTATGCTGTCACCTAGAAAACGTTGAATTTGATTGGTGAATATTATGTATGATGTAGTATGCTGCCCATTCAGTTTTATTTTCAGTCCGTATTTTGGCCATGCTTTTTATGGAATGATATATGTTATTGTATTTCCTTTGTCTGACTATGAAGTTTTTCCGTTCTTCACCTAATATTGTTATTAACAAAGTTAATATATAACACCAGGCTAAGTTATGGATAACAACTTCTTATATTGCTGTTGAAGTTGTTATCCATAAAATAGCCTTGTGTTATATACACCAACTTCTTTATGCCTATCAACATGATCAACGAGAAAAGGAACTTGAAGTTAATATTACAATAAAAGTTTGTTCATTTTGTAAGGTGATGTTGTGAATCACATAATCAGAAGATGACCAAATTTATACTTTTCTTTTCAGAGAGAGAGAGAGAGAGAGAGATGTTGGTAATTTTTAGTTCAGACATTTTTATTCAAATCTGGTACCCAGGGTTTAGACATAAAAGGGCCTGATACAAATTTCATGACAAGTGTGAAGTCATACTTTACTGTAATATTTTTCATGACCAGTGTGGAGTCATACTTTACTGTAATATTTTTGACCAGATTTTGTTATTTCTGTGGGCCTATTTCTTATTTATTTAATTTTGTTACCATATTGTATGAATAACCTACCATATATGACACAATTATATACATATTTCTGCATCGTTCAGTAGATTTGTACTCCTATTGTATTGTAATTATTGATTAGTTTTTATGTGCATTTCTGCATATTTAGCAGAGAGCTTATCATAGATCTGTACTCCTAGTTTTATTGTGAATATTTCATTGCGGTTGTTTGTAAACACGCTTTGTGTTTCACTCAGAGAGCTTTAAAGTACATCTAGATCTGTGCTCCTATTGTATATTGTTGCTGCCTGCACTAGCTCCTATTGCCTATTGTTGTTGCATGTACTCATATTGTATATTGTTGTTGCCTGCATTCTTCATGTTTTACTCCGAGAGCTTTATTGTACACCTTCTTTGTCTGAGCTCCCTCTGTCCCATAAACCTTAATGACAGATATTGTTTTATAGATTGTTGTCAGACATCTGACATTATGATGAGGGCTAGAGGTAGCTCAGACTAATTAGATCAAGCTGTATGCACATAGTTTATTAGCAATATAATTTGTTATTGTTGTAGCTTGTTTGCAAGGGTTTACCATGTTTACAGTAACAGTACCTTAGTCAGAGCTTCCCGAGACTACCCCATCGTAAAGATTGTTGTTTGTCAGAAATTATCCTTTATTGTAACGAAGGGCTAGAGGAAGCTAAGTAGATCTCGCTATACTGACATTGTTTATTAAATATACATACTGTGTTATACACACAGAGTTTAATTTTTATACGCCCGCCAAAAGGCGGACATATTATGTGATGGCGGTTTCCGTCCGTCTGTCCGTCCATCCGTGTGTCCGTCTGTCCGTCCCTCATGTCAGGTCTATATCTGGGACAGTTTTCTATCTACAGTTCTAATTTTTGGTGAATGGATACCCTATGGGGAGACGATGTGTCGCGTACCAATATGAAGGTCAAGGTCAGAGGTCAAAGGTCACTGGCCTAAAAAACAGGAAATCACTGAAGTGTTTGTGTCCGGTCTATATCTGTGAACGTTTTCTATCCACAGTTGCAATTTTTTGTGAGTGGATACGCTAGGTGGAGACGATGTGTCGCGTACCAAAATTGAGGTCGAGGTCAGAGGTCAAAGGTCACTGTTGCCTAACATCAGGAAATCATTGATCATTGACAGTTTTCTATCTACAGTTCTAATTTTTGGTGAGTGGATGCCCTAGGGGAGAACGATGTGTTACATACAAAATGTAGGTCGAGGTCAGAGGTCAAAGGTCAGTGTGACGGAAAAATCAGGAAATCATTAAAAATTTCTAATTTTTTGTGAGTGGATTCAATAGGGGGAATGAGGTGTCGCATACCAAAATATAGGTCAAGGTCGAAGGTCAAAGGTCACTGACCCAAAAAAACCAGGAAATTATTAAAAATAACATTTCTTTTTGTGAGTAGATACATTAGGGGGGCACAATGTGTCACATATTAAAATGTAAGTCAAGGTCAAAGGTCAAGGTCACTGTTACGCCAAAATCATGAAATTGTTAAAAATCCATTGAGAAATTACGGGTAACCGTTTTGTCATGTACCAAAATTTAGATCTAGTTCAATAGTCAAGATCACTGTGACACCAGAATCAAGGTCAAAGGTCAGTGTGACCTAAAAATCAGGAAATCCTTAAAAATTGCTAATATTTGGTGAGTGGATTCAATAGGGGGAAATGAAGTGTTGCATACCAAAAATTAGGTCAAGGTCAAAGGTCACTGTGACCCCAAAATCAGGAAATTATTAAAAATAACATTTTTTCTGTGTCAGTAGATACATTAAGGGGACATGATGTGTCATATACCAAAATGTGAGTCAAAAGTCAAGGTCACTGTGACCCCAAAATCGTTAAATTGTTAAAAATCATGATGTTTTGTGTCCATTGAGAAATTACGGGGAGATGGTTTGTCATGTACCAAAATTTAGATCAAGGTCAATAGTCAAGGTCACTGTGACTCCAGAATCAAGAAATCTTTGAAAATTACTTTGTTTTTTGTCCGTAGATTCATTATGATGTGTCACATACCAAAATGTAGGTCAAGGCCGAACGCCAAGGTCACTGACCCCCAAATCATGAAATTCATAAAAATCATGATTTTTTGTGTCCATTGATACATTGACGGAAGACGAAGTGTCGTGTACCAAAATTTAGGTCAAGGTCAAAGGTCAACATAACTGTGACCCCAAAATCAGGAAATCACATTTTCATATGCCTGTCGAAGACGAGGTCATGTAATACGATGTTGCGTTCTGTCCATTCATCCATTAACATTTGTTGCCCATGCGATATCTCTGGTTTCAAGGTATGGATTGGTACCAAACTTTGAGTATACCTTACTCGCATGGCAAAGCGGAGCTAGTTACCAAGAGTTAAGCTCGTTTTAGTTTATCATTCAATATAAGATATATGTTACATTCTCAGAAGCACAAAATTGTAGGCTAGCTACCAATTGGAATCGAGGCTATCAAACAACCTTGAAATTTGGACCAATGTAATTCCAGATACACAGGCGTATATTGAAGCCCCTTGGGCTCTTGTTATTCATGTTTCAGACGTCAATTTTTGATCATATCAGGGGAGATAAATCAGTTATTTTCAATATTATCACGATCAGAGTTGTGCCCCTTTGCATTTGCGCGCGCTTCTCCTTCAACGTTCTTTCGTCTATGATAAGCGTGGGCGAGTGGTGGTAGGCAGCATGCAGCTGGGCAAATTTCGACTGCAGTCATTAAATATGAGTGTTTATGTCTCTCTGCAAGTCATCAGTGGTGGGAAAGTTTTAAGAGTTTTATTAGTACATATATCTGTGATAATGACCTATGTTAAATAGTATTTTGACAATCAAGGTAATAGGAAGATATATTTTTTGTCATTTAGCATGTTTAGAAAATGAACATATAACAGAATATTCATTATTTTGGGATTACACTATCTTAGTATTGCACAGATTCTAGTGCTGAAAATTGGTCGAGTCCCGGGCGAGATTGGAACCAGCGACCCCCAGAGTAAGGCACCTAATTGATACGAACCAGTGAACCCAGATTACGTACCTGCTGGTTTGATTTCCGCCTGGGACTCGACCAGCGCTAGAATCTGTGCTATACTAAGATAGTGTAATCCCAAAATAATGAAAATACTGTTAATCAAGATAATCATTGCATTGAGAATCCAAAGGTTGAACCTTACATACTTATCCAATATGTACTCAGTGTTTGAGTCCCAGGTCCCAGTCCCAGGTCTTGTGATCACATTTTATTAGCTCTGTTATATTTGAATTGCTTGATTTTATATACATGATGAATAACACGATCATGTAAGTGGATTGCAATAAATATGGTACGTATTCAGATTCAGGAGTTAAAAATTATTCTACTTCACTCTTTGGGGGACAATGGGACATAAGTTGGTAAAGCATGGGTGTACATGTATCTCTTATTGAAAAAAAAAATGCTGCATGTGTGCTGGGCAAATTGTGGAGTTTTGTAAACTCCCACCATTGACAAATTTTGTAACATTTCTGGTATGGAAATGCCATCGTGATTGGTGGGAATGTACTTGGCAGTCAAAATTATGCTGAGATCTGGCTGCATGAGAAATGCTAGGTCTAACAGGAACACATTTCGGGAGAGCAACCCTTGAAAGATAGTGCATGTCCAGGTCATTCTTCAGCACAGTGGTAATCTGGTCTGTATCCATGTTGGGTGACAATGTCACACAGGACATTGCGCGTCTTGTCTAGTTAAATGATGTTGTCGAACTCGGCGTAGCAAATTTCATTGGTGGTCCTCTGGAGGGCTTGTGCAAAGTGGATTTCCAACCATAAGTTGCCTTATATGGCGAGGGTAGCTGATGGTCATTCTTTAAGGTGGGGGCGGTCAGATCGAAACAGAACCATGCCTATCCGTTAGCATAGTCCTCCCGAATGATCATATTCCCTTCATCCTGGCTGATTTGACCCTTCGCTGTCAACAGGCTCTGATAGGCCCGGATGAAATTTTTAGCTTCCAAAGTTCGGGGTTAAAGCAGTGGCTGGGACCGTCCACATGTAGGGCCACAAGCTTTATGCTGAAATGTTAAAAGTCAAACGGGTTCTCAGGGTAGGCTGTGTTGAAACTGGTATTCTCTGTCCAGGCCAGAATCAATCGCGTGGGCAGTTCCCCCAATAACAAGTTTTCTTTGTTGGAGCTCATATTCCCGGCAGATGCATAGAACACACATGTCGGATAGGGTACTGGGCTGGTTTTCTCTACAGTGCTTTGGGGTGCCTCAATTAGACAACCGGATTCAGTATCACTTTTCGGACCAATATGACTGTGTCTTGAATGATGATGATCTTACAGTCAGCTGTGTGCCCCTCTACGTTAGTAGCCATCAAGGTGAAGATCGTGGGCACCCGTTTCAGTCAGATTTTAATGGGGATGTTGTTCAAGAGGTAACGGTCTTGTATGAAGAGGTCTGCAAGGTAGGAGTATGCCTTAGTTGAGTCACTGGTGAGTTTGTCGCTGAGCAAAATGTCCACCTGCTGAAAAATGGAGTGCAGCCAGAGATTCGTCGGGCCCACTGTTGCATTGTCAACGATCCTGGAGCCATCCGCATTGAGCAGCTTGGCTTTCACACACAAGCGTGTATGGGCTAAATCCACATAGACCATATCCGCATTGCTGATGGTGAACTCGATGGGACCTGTTTCATCGATAATGGACAGCAGGAGATATACTCCACCCTTAGTCCATGTTCGGCACTGGTCAACGGGAAAATGGTTCACAAATCATATTCAGTGCTGGAGAAGGGGCAGGGGCCGATTTCAGGAAACCTCACTTGACGTGACTTTTTCAAGGATGATTTTCGCACTTGACCAAGTGCACTTCAAAAAATTCTCAAGTTGTGTTTCACCAAATGTTTTTGACCGCACTTGGTCAAGTGATGTTTGAAATGACCTTTTTGTAACTCTTCTGTGCGATTTGGTAATGAATAGTATCCTGCAGAATCAAATGTGTCAACCTCCCCTTCTGCTGGTTGATCGACCCTGCCGTCATTCACTTTACATATAGCCCTGAACCAAAACATTATTTCACAAATCTTACCAGCCAAACCATCCCTTTCAGCATACTAAATACTGAGATATTTAATCTATTGACTGGCAGAAGGGAAGGTATCCCTGTTTGGAGGTTGCAAACTTGTGCTCAAAATACTTGATGCGCAGGAGCCGATCGGTAGAATCTCAGGTGTCAAATGTCTGTCATTTTTGGATCTATGAGATGAAGAGCAATGACCATATGTGCATTATGATACATGGGCACATGAATAACTTATTTTTCGACACCATCTTCCTTCATATAGGTCATTCCAAGTACATTTTTATTTCAAGTGCAGTTTTCAAGGAAGGTCCGATGTACCGCACTTGAATTCAAGTGCAATTTCAGGTTCAGGTGAACTGCAGGAAACAAGCCTAAGTTTATGTATACTATGATTGTCTTTTTGAATTTGGTGCTAATACTGTTATATGGAATAGGTCTTTGGATTATGGACGCGGATATTCTCTAATGGACGACGGCTGAATTATGGATGACGGACTAGACGCTTGTAATTTCATGAAAATCAGAAACTCAAGTCAAAGGCGGTTTTCAAGTGGACTTGAACTTTAAAGTGCGAAAAGTGAGGTATGATGAATTCAGTCCCTGGGTGGATTAAGGACATAAAGATATTCCGGATCTTCAATGTGCATCCTCGTTGGATCGGTCATCGAATGATGTCTCAGTGGTGCAGGTCTTTTATTCCCTATGATATGCTTGTGGCAACAAAGACACCTGCTTCATTGGCTCAGCGTTTCATTGGTTAGACAGGGACATTGCTGGACACATCTCGCAGGGCTTGCGCCCACTTTGGACAACTTGTTTTTTGACTGCTTCCACCCCGTGCATCACCAGAGGAAGGAAGGATTTTGACGATACTCCCGAGCACATTCCCAAGCCCATGACCTCATTGGATGCAGTAACCACAAAGGCAGGTAGGCCACCTCCGGTGTGTTGAGTATAGTAGTCCATCTCGCAAGTTGAGATAGTGTGCTTGTCGAAAATGCCAGAGGTTGTCCAGTGTCATCCCTTATATTGATGTTGAGTGTACTGCTGTCAGTTTGTTGGACCAGTAATAGAGCACATGGTTAAAGCTCGGGGTGACATGATCTCCGTAGTTCCTTTGCACTGGGCAGAGGAGCATCAATGTCACCTACATATGACCATCCACCATATCTAAACAGACAGAGCCCATACAGACCAGCCTTAAGGTCCCTCATGCTCTTCCCTGGGAATCGGCCGGGCCCGACATAGTTATCCGTCTTCAGTGCACACAACTCCTATAACATCTTGCTGAAATGTATGGTCTCATTGGTCTGCAGAATGATCTGTAACTTGTGATTCCAGTCGTCAGGTGGATCGGATTCGCAAATGCAAAGATATATATTTCTCCTGGGCTCAGGCTCTTGATGAGGTTGTGCAACGCCTGGATGAATATTTTGGATGTATGGTTCTGGCCTTCTGGAAGACTGAAGATGTAGGTGTTGCCTTCATACACGACTTCATTCCACACTATGCACATTGTACCACGTGTAAGGGTACTGGGTGTCTACTAGGCCACACTCCCAAAGTCCGGGGAGATGTAAGTGATGTAGCAGATGTGTGACAATGGGATAAAGTGGTTTGGGGGAACATCACAGCTGAGCTATTACTGGGTAGTGTGAGGTAAAATATGACGCCTCCGCTTTCTCGCTTTTTCTACCAGTTTAATACAGTTTCCAATCCTCGAGGGAGGACTTGTTGCCTGTGTCATGATTGCCGCGGTGATTTATGCTGTGTCATGAATCTCGATTGGCGTGGTGTCTGGGGTGGTGTCACAGGCATCTGCTAGTGATTCTGCATCCAAGCCCAACGCTGGGGATTTACAACCATTTCTTTTGGCACATGCATGTCTGTCAACATTTGGGCATAGCTCCCATCCTTTGGGGGCACCTGTGACCTGCGCTGATGCATCAGATTATTTATCAATCCACCATGTGGGGGCCGGGCACTACTTGGTTCACCTTTCTCATTCCAGGACAGATTGTCTTTCATCCGCTTCAGAAACAAACCACTCCTCATCTGGAACCACTTGGGTGGACTCTTCATAGCTTCGTTTGCTATCCACTGCGGGGCTGAGGGTGGTACACTTCGTAATACCGGCTGTGGGACAAGTGTTGCTGTCTGTACACATTGTGCTGACTGATTTTTGCTGGGTTTGGTCTAGGTGAGGGGGTCTTGTATTGCCCCATGAATGTAATGTACTGCTGAAGCATCTGATTGTACGATTGCACTTGCTCACTGTCGCTATTTGGATCATTGTAAAATCTGTTGCATCTCTTGGTCGAGTTTGTTCATCATCTTCAATGGTGGGATATGGAGATTGCAGGTATGGGTCAACCAGATGTTGTTCATTGTCGACGGAAGAGTCCACTGAGTAGAATTAAAACATATAAGGGAAGTGGGAAGTGTGCCGACATACTGACAGAGCCGCATGACTTCACAGTATAGTCTTCTAGTTAACCTATTGTAAAGCACATACCAAGAATCTAACGATTCGTGATATGTGTTGTATCTCAGGTACGCTTTTATTGTACCTTTTCATGTGGCAACTTGGATGACATGACCACACGGCCCCTAGCACAGGCATAAGATGTATTAGATACAAATCTAGAGAGCAATGATGGAAATGCTCTGACAACTCGTATATGGGTAATTGGTGAACTGTGTCGTTGTGACAACTCGTACGCTGGGGATTGGTTGGCTGTATGCTCAAGGCCAAGCACGGAGACACCCAATGAAGGCGAGATGGCCCCAAGAAAGCCACCTTTGTATAAGATCTTTTTCTTCTGTGCTTGTGGGACTCTTGTACCAGGGTCTGGAAAGTCTTATGCTTGACCAACTTAGCCTTATGAGCTGGAGTCAGTGGCACGTTTCCTTTTAAGACAATTTGCCCGATCTCACAGACCGCGTATAAGGTCCGGGTCTGCGCCTTGTACAATGTCCAGACCAATTCGGGTGGGGCACTCTTCAATACACAGAGCATTGAGGTGTGTTTCCGTACTCGAATGGACATAATGCACAAACGCTGGAACCCACAACCATGCCCTATTTATCCTTTGCAGCTACTTCTTGAACATCATATCACTTCAGAGACAAAGTCAACCATGATGGTGTGTTCTATTTATTTTTTATTACCCCATCATCAACCACACACCCAGCTGGCGGAGCCATTGTGGATGTGTTTACATAATATGATTAGCCATCACCCGGGCGATGGGTGGTATAATCATGCTGTTAGCGTATTGGAGGAGTTTCTGGACGAAGTGTTTCTTGCCTGAGCCTGTCAGTCCCGCATAAGGCAGGTGAAGGGATGTTGTCACCTGGGGTCCATGGTTGAACATTTATCCGCTGATGCGGTAATCCGCTCTTCTAAAACCGGTACGAGTGAGATGGGGTCAGTTTTGATGAAGCATTGGTGTGCGCGATGATACCAATGCGTTAGTGCGTTCACCGTGGATCACCATATACGGTGGGGTTTCCGGCATAGTGGATACTTGGCGTGGATCTCAATTTTGGACGCTGGGTCCAGGTGAAGTTTGACTGGCACTGGCATCGAAGGGGTCTGTAGATTTGTCGTACCTGCACTCCTGGCTGGTGATGGTGAGTAGTGTAAGAGGAACTGAGGGAGCGTTTCTGGAAAAGGTGTCTTTTGAAAGGGGGCAAAGAAGGGGGCACAGAGCATCTATACCGAAAACTGCTCTGGGACGCATTAAATCCTATTTTCTCGAAAACGAATTTGGTGTATTATTTAATCAAGTTAAGACATAACTTAGGTAAGTCTCAGATGCTACAGATGCTACAGATACTCCATTCCTCTTTCTTCGACACGCCCTGAAACTAGTTTCGTTCTCTAGAATACCCGGACCACCTGCTTGACCCGGGGTCCCTCCGCGGATTCCTCACCAAAATAGCCTCATCCTCTGGACCCGGGTCACCTTTGCGACCTGGTGCCTCTTCGTTGCCTCCTTCCAACTGACCCCCTTTCCAGAAACGCTCCCCAGTGCCCCTTACACTATTGTGGTATCCTAGGTGGGATATTAAGTAGAGTGCTGAGGTACGCTACGTCATCAAAAAAAACACATTTAAGATAGCCGGGTTAGTGATGTCACCACAGTTCAGAGGCGGCTGCACTTTGTCCATAGCACTTTTTTCATGGTCGAGCGTAGAAAGAATGCTGACGGCTGTGGTTCGTGGATTTATAGCCGTTTTACCTTATCCTTTTTTGAAGAAACTGGGCCAGCCTTGCCACGGGAGGTAACTCTTCTCAAACTTGCCTTTGACTTTACTGACCTTTTGGGCCTTCAAAAACTGTTGGAATGGTCTGTTGAAGAATCCCGTGTCTTCGGCGGCTTGCAAGTACAAGTGTTTGCAACCCGCTTTGAATATGCCCTTGAACACAGCTACAAGATTCTCCCGTTTTCGTCTGGATGGGTACGACCCACACATGCCTTGACATGATATCGATGCAAAACATGCTCATATCCACAGTGGGTAAGCAAGTTTCCATACACGTCTGTGAAACGCACCATTTTCCAGACACATACGTGCAGATGAACGGCCACACCAGTACCGAAATCTGCATCAGTATGGCCGTTTCAAGGCCCCCAGTTGAGATTATTGGATGATTTATCATAGCAAATGCCATGTAAGATGCGGTTTCTATAGCTATCAAGTAACTATTGTAGCGGGCCGAGGGGGTGGGAGGTTTATAAGACCAGTAACGTCGGTGAAAATAATTCCGACTAACAAATGCTTGATTCGGATTAATACAAAAAGGACAAAAAGAGAATATAATGGATTTATTAAATAAAGAAACAGTTGAATACTTCATTCAGCAACTGGACAATAGAAAAGATTAATATAATATATGAAGAGAATCCTAACTATAACATTGAATCTTCCAAACTGATCTGAAGCCGTTCGGACTGGCGAATTTAAAAGCTCGCAACACTAAACGAAAAGTTTGATCAACCTAACAGTTTATACTCGCATATCAGATCAACTAAGTTACGTCAGGAACGAAATGAAATAATCCACCACAAATAAAAGATCACCCTACCCGTTCACAAACACAGTCGGCGCCAAAACACGTCCTCTCGCTTCCACTTCCAATGTCTTCCCTCCCGTCACGTCAGCTACGTAACAAAGTACGCCAGCGACGTAACAGATTGACGTCACATATCCGATTATTGCGTCTTGCAAACAAAACCACTCCCGTCGTATACACCAAACTTGCACTTACATTACAACACGAATTTTACCACAATAAACGCGACATATAATTAAAGACTTAACACATTCAACATGGAATATTTCCATAGCAGTCGAATATACATTGAATATAATAATAAAGGTTGATTTCGAGAGTATTTCCGATATATTACGAAGATAGATGACCTCGGCAACTAAACTAAAACCTTGAAATCCTACAAAACATGAATAAGTAATTAAACAAGCGGTAGGACACATTTTGTCACACTCTCCCACACTCAATTTCTATCTCGTCCTCGTGATAATGAACATTAGCATATAAACGGAGCAGTATTATTTGAAGAAATTGCTGACTAGATTCATTTGCCGTTGAAGTTCATGAAACTGAATCTGCTTTCAGATATGTTCATCCTGTCATATGAAGCTGAACGTGTCTTCTGCATCTGACACTCATGTCACTCTCCGTAATGTCCCTGTCACCAAGGTAATGCTCACAATCAACGTCCTGTAATCCTCCGAAAATTCCCCCAATTTCCAGCACCATGTCTTCGAGGTTCCGGAGAGACCGAGCGCTCATGAGGACAAACTCTGGCAATGTGTCCTTTCTTGTCACAGTTAAAACACCGGCCAGTCAACCGAGGAGACGGTAACTCTCCTCTCCTGTCTGCCGGACAAGTTACCACTCTGTTCGCTTTGAACCTAGAATCGGAGAGAATCATTTTCTCCTTTTTCAGAAATACCTCGTACCTTCGGGCATTTTCCACTGCTAATGCCAAGGATGATGGATTGAGAAGCGTGGCCCTTGCACGAAGTTCGTGTTTATCTAACGCTTCGACGAATTTATCACGTGCAAGACTGTCACGCAATTGTTCAGACACATCTGGATAGGCGCGCCTTACCAGACGTCTCAGTGCCTGTTCCAGCTCCTCCAATTTCTCATTCCGCTTTTTGCGCCGATTCTGAAATTCGGTTCGAGTGAACTCTGTCTGGGTAGTCTTCCCAAATCGACGAGATAACGCGGTCACTAGCCGAACCCAACTTTGACATTCTGTGACTGGAATATCTCCCAAAACTTCCAAAGCTAGGCCCTCCAATTTTGCCCCAAGCTGTCAGCAGCTTTCTCCGCTTCTCTCCAACCATTGTGTGAAGCTACCAAGTTACACTTATTCAAGTAATCATCCTAACTTTCATTACCGTTGTAAGGTCCGATATTGATAGCCATCCTCACTCTCCGATTGGGAGAAATATTAGGACTCAGTTCTCCAAACACTGGATTGTTACTCCGAGTACGGTATGCCAAGTTTCTGCATTGGAATTAACTGGGAACACTTGTCTCTTCTTCCATGGAGGTTCCATTGATCCGATCAGCAAAATCAGGGAAATTTAATTCGATCTGCCTTGTTATCTCGCGCATAGCAAGCTGTAAGATGTTTTACTTCCCTACCGATATCGACAATATCTTTATGGAGTGTATGATGATCTCTATCATTTCTAAGTTCCCTGTCGACTATCTCGTTATCCCGTGCATAAGTAGCTCTATCATTTCTAACTTTACTATCAACTATTTCGTTATCCTGTGCATAACGAGCTATATTGTTTTCAACTTCCCTGTTGACTATTTCGTTATTCCGGGCATAACGAGGTCTATCATTTTTAACCTCCATATCAACTATCTCGTTATCCCGTGCATAACGAGGTCCGTCAATGCTAATTTCCCTATCAGCCCTCCCGCTATCGCGAGCATAACGGGGTCCGTTATTGCTGATTCCCTATCAGCCCTCTCGTTAACCCGTGCATAACGAGGGCCGCCATTGCCGATTTTTCTATCGGCTAGAACAGAAATACCACTTTCCCTTTCATCGAATTTACACTTACCAAACCCCAAGCGCAGTTGTATATCACGTAAAATATTCATCATATTTACCATTTGAGATCTCAAGTACTGTAATTCACTCCGCTGTATTTCAGTCGAAACTTTCAGCTCTTCCATTTGATCCTGGAATGTCGCAATATGAGTATCCGCGGCCACTTTGAGACACGGGACATTCCTGCCATTATGGTAGGCTAGTTAGCAAGCAAAAAAGGTCGCATTTTGCCGGGGGAGGTAACTCTTGCATCCGACAGGGGGGGCCACCAGCTCAAGGTTATAGTATAGGAAGCGGCCATGCACGATCGTTGACCTCCGAGGCCGCGTGGAGGTCAAAGTAGTTCCGGAAACTTTTGACCTTTGTATTCTTCCGCGGTGATACGGTTTGGTGGTGATGCGGTCTGCCTCCGCGGATAGAAAGTAGTCCCACGGGGGAAAATGCATGTATGGATCCTGGAATGTACTGACTTTGAACATCGGGGAGCGTATTTAAAACCATATTGAACTTTGACCTCGGGGAAGTGCGAGGAGGTGTGGGGCATTGACCTTTGACCTTTGCGTGGACGCGTACCGTTCTGAATCGGATATATTGATCTTGGTGGAGGAGTGATATTAGGGTTCAAGTGATCCGGTTGTGGGGCCGAATGACTCCTCTGGGTGGGGGGGAAAACAGTCCGCGAGAAAAAGTAGTGCGGTGAACCAATAGTGCGGGTCTCTATTCAAGCCATTTAAACATTTAATACATTTAAAATTAAAGAATGCATGGGCTTACCTAGAAGAGTCCAAGTTTTATAATTGGGTGTCCGTCCTGTAGGGTCTGTACATATTGGATTGCATCAGCGTTAGCTGGATGCCAACATCCGGGTTCCGTTGGTACGCATCCAATTGGCTGGGTCCCAAGTTTTATATTTGTCGGGTATTGGCCTGGTGCCAACATCCGGGTACTGTTGGCATGCACCCAAATTAGCTGGCTGCCAATTGGTTCAGTGCCAATTTTTCTGCTATAAAAGGGGGTCAGTTTTCAAGTCGGTACCAACATTTTCACTGACCATCCGAAGCTATCGACCTCACCACTGCCTGCCTACAGCCTGCCTGCTTGACGCTGTACCCGACCACTGCCTGTGTGTAGTAATCTGCCTAACCGAGCTGCCTGCCTGCCTGACCAGCCTGTCTATCTCATCTACCTGAGCCATGGAATCGACAGATCGTGCTACGCTGAAGCAGTGTCGTCTCAAGATCATCGATGAGATGGGGCATGTGGCCGAGCTGTGTGATCTTCTGGAGAAGGTAGAGATTCGCACCAATTCTCTGCAGGAAGATATCATGGCAGAGAAGATCAATACTCAACGAAATAGAGCGCAACTCAATCTGTTACCTTGCCGTGGACCTGACGAGACATTTCTGAATCGCTGACTGGAGATATCATGCAAAAATTATCCAGCTTAATGTTCGACACTTATATGGATGAACTAAAGCCGTACATTCGAGCGATACGCATGGAACAATGTGCCGGATGTCAATATAAATCACTCAGTCAAATTGAGCATGAATGTGTGGGGCTGTTTTTAACAGAGGATATTTTGAAAGAAGCAATACAGGACAGTAATGAAATTCAGATCTTGAAGAGGTTTCAAACCCAATGCCCAGCTAGAATTCCACGCTCCCATATGGACGCTTTCCTCTCACAACACTGCGCAGATAAACAGAAAGGCCATTTCCAAAAACGGTTGCTCGATAAATATTTACAATTCTGAGCTATAATAGACACTCAGAGAAAGAGATATTTCCGTGTTGGGTGTTTGTTTATGTTTTATATCCGAGTCAAATGTTGCGATGTCGCAACAATTCTCGCAACAATAACTTACATTGTATACATTTGTATACATTGATCGGCTAGCCAAAACACGCTACCGTAAATCAATTATATATTTATAATTCCCCGACATGAAACTAAATTTCTGCAGGAATTATATTATTTAAGAGATTACTGAGTATAGGAAAAACAAATTGTTCATTCTTCCGTGTTGATGTTATTGTTAAATAAAAATATTATAAATTCATATGGTGTGTGTACGTGTTGCAATACAGGACAGTAATGAAATACAAATCTTGGAGGTATTTCAAACCCGATGCCCAGCTAGAATCCCACGCTCCCATATGGACGCTTTCCTCGCACAACACAGCGCAGATAAACAGAAAGGACATTTCCAAAAACGCTTGTTCGATAAATATTTACAAATCTGAACTATTATAGATACTTAGAGAGAAATATTAGAGACTCTGTTTATGTTTCTGATATATCCAAGTCACTACTCCAAATGTTGCGATGTCGCAACGTTTTAACACAATTGTTGCAATCGCGTTAAAATGTTGCGATGTCGCAACATTTTAACACAATTGTTGCAACACTAAGTTACATTGTATACATTTGTTGCTCTTCTACCACGCTACCGTAAATCAATTATATATTTATAATCGCCCGGCGTGAAAGTAAATGTATGTAGGAATTATCAGATCGATATTACCGAGAATAGAAGAAAATGTCCATTCTTCTGTGTTGTTGTTAAAATACAAATATCATAAATTCATACGGTGTGTGTGTTGTTTTTTATGTATAGGGAAATGGAGAGGATCATTCTGGTGTTTTTGAATTGAATTGTGCATTGATAGAAGTTCTCTTTCGGTAGAATTGGCAGCACTGAAAAGTGCTTTTGAGAATAAAAATGTCAAGGAAAAACACCTCACGGTCGAAATATTCTTTTCACTCCAGCAATATGAGTCCGACAGACGGGGCACCGGAGCAAAATATGCTGTTCCTCGTCGTCGTTCTCAGCACATCAGCAAGTTCCGGCATTGCAAATAAAATTGCACAGGCATATTCCACAAATGGCTAAATGTCCGCATGGAAAAAAACACATAAACTGCTTCGATGGCCTGACAAATGGTGCAGTTGCTCTTCTCGCGTTCGGCGTCTAGTTGCCGGCGAAGTGCGCCTTTTTCCCGCTCTAATTCTTGAATTCTGTTTTCTTGAGATTGTTGAGTAATTTCTCCCGCCTCTAATTGTCGTCACATCAGGAGTTGCTGGGTGAAGCGAAGTTGCAGGTCTGCTTGCAGTTAACCACCCCGCCGCTGTTTCCAAGATGGATGGAGAAGGGGCTGTCAGTTCTTCAAGCTCCGTTTCTTCCTCACTTTCTATCTCATCAACAGAATCTTGGACCAAAACCTGTCGATCCACAGCTTCCGGACGGATAACTGGCACGATACATCTTGGGATCTCCACATCTACAGGACATTGACGTCGTGGGTCAGCCATCTTGAGATATTGGCGTAACGAGTAGCGTGGGTTCCGAGGGAATGTGATAAGCGAAGGTACTGAATTGGAAAATGCGCCCCTTTTATAGCAAAAGACTTGGCGCCGTGCCAACTGGCTGAGTCCCAACGGTACCATTGACATTCAGCCAGTGTCAACAGAACCCGGTTGTTGGCAGCCAGCTAACGCTACTACAAAATTTTGGAGATGTGTTCTCACTTTTGATGAAAGCACAAAAAAGTTTGGGTACTATAAGTAATGAGTCTAAAAAAAATTCACCTACGCTAATATATTCTAGTGTTTTGTAGAATATAGATTCGCGTTAATTTCTACTTCGTCAAGAAATTTTTTTCATCTCGACAATTGGTACGTCTAATAAGCTTGGCTGTACTTTTAGTCCGCTCAGTTGTTTTGCTCAGCTGTCAACTGTTATGTTTTGGCCACAATTCCCTGCTGGAAAAAAGCCCCGCTAGAAAATTGTCTTCAAATGTTTTGATTATACGGTAAGTTCCCTAAGTATTCGTGACCGGAAGTGAATATCGCAGTCGTGAAAAACTGACCACTTCCGAATAGTTTGTGCAGGTCAGTTCAGAAAAACGGACGTTTTCGTAAATTAGAGTGCCCATATTAAATGCCCATACCGTTCGACAATGAAAGGTCACAATACGTCGACTGTGGTGTTTCTTTAATTTTGTGATATTTACCCCAGACAGCACTATTAAATGATATAAGATTGACAACCACGAGACATTCACTATACTTTGTGTGTAGAATGAAGCCTAATATACTTCGGCGAAGTTCAGTGGTACGAACACGTGTGGTCGAGGGGAAATCCCGAAGCAAAACCCGGGAAATGTTTGTTGTGCGTTTAGATTTGTCCGGCAATAATTCGCAATTGATCAAAGGATAAATAAAGCATTCTTTCTGCTCTTTAACAATTAAATTAGGTTCGAATAATTGACTGCAATGATCGGCTGACAATGAAGAGATTAGTTTCATCGGACGCCCGGTCAATTTAAAATCACAAATTCGCGTATATCCTTGTATTAGTACATACGGGACAAGGGCATATTCTGTCATTTAGACATTCTGATATTTTCTTTTTTTTTCTCTTCAGGACATGCTTGAACTCTTGCAGAATTTTTTTCACGGCCGAGAAGACTAGGCACAACTATCCCAGTGACGCCAATGATGTTTACGTGAAAATATATAACGATCTAATGAAGAAACACAGATTACATCATTTTCAGATTGAGAATCAAATCTAATAATTTATTGATTGCTCTTCATAGGGAAATATTGTGGAAGGGCTTTTCAAACTGTTTATGTGAATGAAACGAACAGCAAATTAATTAAGCAAGCGTTCGACACTATCTGAAGACCCATATCAGGGCCAACTCGACTGACACCCATATCAGGGCCAACTCGTCTGAGACCATATACGATCTTCCCAGCTGGAACGAGCTCATCCCGCCATGAATAGCGGCTAAACGAAAGACATGAATTGCTTGCCCATTCTAACAATTCACTGTATCCCTTCGATCCTTTATTAACAAATGTATGAAAATACTTTCATAGAATTAGGTGGGGTCTGTAGACATGGAAGAATGAAAGTTTCAACATGCCACGTGTTGGTTGTACATTTTCCCGCCATACGGAGTTGCAATAACATCACGTGATCAATACTTGGATAGCATGGCACGTGGGACAAACTTTCCCTTGTACACGGTTCCCGCTTCATAATATGTTCAGCCAACACAACCTCAATATATTATGCCTTCGTAACAGTGAGAGCACGACTCCCATGAAAATTTTAAAAAAATTGGTTCAATCTGTTTCAGATGTCAATGTATTCTGGAATATTTCTGACGAAAGACAGATCGATAGATGATGATGACGAAACAGCCAAATGTACATCCGTGTTTTTATCTAATATTACCTCATGGGTTCAGCAAAATTAATTCACATTTCAGATAGTATAATTTAGAGAATAAGTAGACAGAAAACCTAGTAGTTTATTCCACCGTTTTATTTTTTTAACTTTTAATCTCAACCCACTATTCCAACCTCCGCTTCAGTTGCTATCAAATTACCGCCTATGATCTCGGCTATCTTACGTAAACGTCTCTTCCGACATTCAACTTTTGTGTCAATAATCAAGTCAGAAGTACCGTAATATCTTCACTAATAGTGTAAAAAACTCACTCAAAAATTCTAATTTTCAAGGCCTTTAATTTTCAATATAAAAATTATGCACTTTTACAAACTTTTAAGGACCCATGCGAACCATGAAACAATGACACCGTGCACAATGACGCCGTTCCACGCTTTTTACGGCTATGAAGATTCCGATGCAGCCATATGTCACGGTTAATCCTGCACGTCACAGCTTTCCTTTCATGATAATTCTCTGAATAATATCCTCGTTTCTATTTTATCCAGGGGTGATTGAAGAGAATAAATCTGTACTATTGCTTGCTCCTGAAAAGTTGAATACAAGAGCGCAAACTTCTTTCGGTATATGCATCACCGCGAATTCCACGGCCGTAAAATATTCTGAATCGCCGCCTTCGTTGGAAATGATACGTTTCTAAATTATTATACACAATATGTTTTCAGTATCATAGCTGGGAATCTCAACATTCGTGTCTTTGGAAAAAAAATCCGAAGTCGGACCCAAACAGGCGCGTTTCTGGTTTTAGGGTGAGGCGCACATAGCATACAGTCGCCAAAATTAATGCAACTTGGGGTTGGGGTTGATCGTAAATCTCTACCCCGCAACTGAGAAAATCCGTGGTTCAAATGTCCGGTCAAACTTCAGCATTATATTTTTTTAAGACCGAATGAAACGTAACTTCCAGTTCTTCATTTTGATATTTTCAGTATAATATCGAATGTATGCTCTCTTCAATCGGCAATGTTTAATATCGCACGTCCCCGTAAACCGGCAATATTCCCAATTTAATGACCATGAGATTTCGCGGTTTAAACATTGGATACATTTCGTTTGAGACATAATGAAAATCAACTTAGTTGTTACAATTGGTTATGTTCAAAATGCTCAAAAAGTTTGCAAGGTTTATCAAATACTAATTCTAAGGAAACTCGTTGATCTGGAAGTTTTTTCATCGCACAACTACATAATATTATCAATCTCGCGACCACGATAAATTGGGGATTTTCAAATAGTTAGGACCGCGGTTTTTCGCGAATGGGCCGTTTTCGATTACTTAGGGAACAGTGTCACGTGACTTGGCGAAAAATGCCCGTTTTCAAATTTACTTAGGGTCGCGAATACTTAGAACTTACCGTAGTATATTGTCTTCATGTATGAATATGCAGATATGGGGAATTTTTTTTTTTTCTTACAAAAATATTGGCGGCTATTTTCTGGGCATCTGCGAACCAGTCAATTTTAAGCTGTAGAAAAACTTGCTATATTCGATGACTTTTAACCCACCTTTGCTTCGGTATGAGAGCTCACGCACACAGACACAGCGGCACCAGACTTTACGCGCAGTGAGGCCCGGAGGAAAAACCCCAGGCTGTTTTGCTCCAGCTGTCAACTGTTATGTTCTGACGACAATGTTGCCATTTTCTCTTCTATATTTAGCGCCCATAAAACATTCAAGCTAACCTAGTCATAATAAAATTTTATAATCACATATCCAACACACACACACACCATCCCAGGTTTAATTTTTTGAGGTGTATTGAAATGTTCTCTCTAATTTCATGCCACGGTATCTATTTTTACATCTATGTTGTAGATTTATGACAGAAGAGTATATTACATCAATTCCCTGCTAGAAAAGGCCCCGCTAGAAAATTGTCTTCAAATTGTCTCTTGTTGTGTGAGTGTAAAAAAATCCTGTCAACTGGGGAGAGTATATTTCATGCGAAGCTATGTTGCCAATGCGTTGAAACTTGAATGGGTTTCAACTCAAGTATACAAAAGTCCAGCTTACCTGATAAAGAGTTTAGTCCGATTCCTGATCTATACCTGGAAGAATTCCATATTGCCGGGAGTTTTGTGCGTATATGTCTGGGGTTTTTTCCCTAGGTGGGTATAACACACCAATCCTTCATCACGATGCATTCTTATCCTAAAAATATGGGTATCGCCACGAACCAGGCCTCATTCCATATATACTTTTTCGAAATTCACAGATATTTCCATCGGTAAATTGGGTCTCCATTATACCACATGCAAGAATTGAACGCACTAAACTGTCAAGCTAATGATTTTGGCCAACGGCTTTTTGGCCAATGTTCCCTGGCTTGAAGTCAGTCCCGATCGCGACATCCCAGCGGTTTTCTTCTTCTGGGCCTATCACGGTAGATTGACGTGTTCGCCCATACTCCCACGTGGGGTGGGCGTGGAAAAACAGGGGGTATCCAGCCAATGAAAAATATAAAAAAAGATATGTGTGTGCATATTAATAGACCACGTGGGATGTAGGCCGTAGAAACTGGGCGGCTAAAAATGAACACGCTACATTGTGCAAAGGTATACTTTGTTGCGAATTGTTGCAAGTCCACGGGTGACTCAGTGCGTTTTTATACCCCGCTACAGTATTTCACAGAATAGAATATCAGCTCATAAATTTGGGGTGGTCTGGATAATTCGACAGTCTTCAAGTCCCTCCTTGGAAGTCTAAATGACTTTGTATTTCTTAGTTTGATGAAAGAATTATCCACTGATTATTTTTCGGCTACAAATAAATAATTCGTGAATTCTGATAGAACGTGAAACTTACAATTTTTTATTCAGGTGAAGAATTACTATATATTACGTATACAAGGAAATTTCATAATACAAACAATTCAATTCTTTTTATTGTTCGACTGTCACATATAGAGTATGGCAAATGACATAATAATAACAAAATAATATAAAAGACAATTGATACAGAGATAAAGCCTGTTAATGTGGCAATATCAATTTGTAAAGAAAGAAGATAGAACTAAGTATACACAGCTGGGTTTGGGATTTATCATTTCGTTCCTATATATGTACATATTATGTATGTACATTGCTATTCTACCATGTTCTGATGGAGGGTTGAACAGAATTTCTATATACTTTTCTTTGTCCATTGCTGAAGTGGCATTATTTTGTATTTGTAGGAGATCAGACTAAGACATTCCAATAAAAATCTGTTTTTCGTCTTCTATTTAGAGTCTCCAGTATCGTTCGTCTCTGTGGATATTATAGTATCGTCCAGTCTCTATTTTTAGTTTGTGTGTACTTGTTCTAAATTTACTAATTGTTTGTTTATGTTTGATGTTTTCTATTTCGTAAAGGTATGGTTGTAGTGTGTATTTGTGGTAAACTTGTCTGAGGAGTGTAAGCTTGCCAGAATAGGATATATTTTTTATATTTTATGGTTGATCATCAATCACAGATTCAAACAAGAATCACAATGTACAAGAACTGTCAGGAACGCGATTAAAGTACTGTATACAGACTATGTCGATTGGGTATTCATGAGAATTTTCGAAGAATGTACAATAGGGTTGTATAATACAAACAAGAATACAAATTACTCTCGTCAATTTCACAAAATCTTTAACCAAAATGTAATTCCGTAACATAATTCACAATTTCGGTTATGTCATTCGTGGACAATTTTGCCCATGTTGTTGACCAGTCATTATCGCTCTTTCACATTTAATCGAATATACGTGCATTGCCGGGTACATGACAACATAATTCATGTGTTTCGGGCTGTCCGCAGAATAGACCAGATAAATTCGAAACTTATAAAATAGAAAAAATCGCAACTCCTTAAAACATGGACCAAAATGTAATTTCGTAAGGCGGGGTTGCTTAACCACATTTATCAATTTGAAACTTTACTTGATGGAAATCAGATATAATATACTCCATGCGCTCAGGATTGGAATAAAATCAGGAATTAAATGAGAAACATTCGACTTTTAATGAAATAGATATGTAACCAACACGTATTCATAAGGAGGTTACTTCACTGTAATTCCATCACGCGGTATTCGAATGTCACGTGACCAGGTAGAAAACAATTGTATTTCCATTTTTTTTTTCTCCCATCCTACAGTTCTTAGTAAAAGGGTTAGAGAAATGATATCCCAAAACAGATTTTCCCATGGGTGAATAATAACAGGGGTTCAGAAGAACTGAAAGGTACATGGGTACCTTGTAATTCCGTAACGCTGGAATTGGTGCTATGTACAAGAATGCGTTATGTACTAGAACATGCATTTGAGAATTACATGTAGTATTCACAACATGTGAAAATTTAGAGTTCACATACAGTCACAAATTCGCATCGGTTAGAGGCAATATATGTAGTAGTCACCAGTTCACAAGCCCAGATAGGTGGTACTGACACCAGCCGGAAGGACTTTTCGTTTCGGATAGAAGAAGGTGAAAGCATCTCGGTGCTGTATGTACGAACGCATTTGATGATCCACCACACGAAATCCTCGATTGGTCCCACTTGTACTGACGCGGTTTTGAAGCACGTCCAGGTAGAGAGCTTTGTTAATGGTGGGGTCCCGTCGATTGACCCCTTTGCAGCTGAACTTGTTTTGGTCTCCACCGTAACAGGAATAGGTTTTTGAACTCAGGGCGATCATGGCTTCTCCACTCCACTCTAGCTTAAAGAGACAGGGGGTTCGCTTGTCGTGCTGGTAGTGGTCGCGTCGAGGCAGCCATTGATCCCGTTCCGCTTCATACTGGACTCGTAGTTCCGGTTTCACGAGTGACTCCCAGTCTGCATTAGAGACACCCATGTAGGTGGAATCTGTGTCCATTTCTATCAACTGCCAATCGCTCTGGTCGAAATACACGTGTATAAAGTCATAGAGGAACTCCAACATCCGGAGTTTGGCCATCTGGTACACCATACACCCGATTTGGAGGGGTAAGTTGTAACGCGTGGACTTTTTGGCAGAGGTAACCTCGTAGGTATCATCATCCATGACGTCGACGGAGCGAAACAGCGGCGAGTTGATTTTTGTTCGCGCTTGTTTCGTAGTGCATATATTCACGGTGACGTGACGGGCTTGATTCGTCACAGTTTTTCCATAAAAACTATTCCCCGCGAGTTTCCAGGACTCGGCGATAATGGCCTTACTGGGATCCTTATCACCTTGACGACGAGCGGCCGTTACGGTATCAGCGACGCCAGAAAAACAGGCGTTGGGTACCTACTGTATGACTTGATAGACTCGTGTGACCTCGAGACCGTGGCTCATGTACCAGCGCAGAAGTGGTGTGCCCGGTAAGATTTTTTCAGCCCACATACTGCCTATCAGCATCCGGCGCGGCTGTTTAAGTATTTCATGCTCCTCGGCGTAGGCCCCCATGGTCTCTCCAATATCAGCCCGACTCACCAGCGTGTTTTTAAAAATGGGTGGGCACTCTGCAAACTGTGGCTTCAGGGCGTCGGGGACATGCAGGTCACATTCTACAAACCCGTAGAGGGTCTCTGTACGCACGGCTTCAAGGATCTGTGGCGTGGTGAGAATACAACGACAACTGAGGGGGTACTCGTGCTCTTTCACGAAATTACGCAAGTGTGGGAGGACCTGGCACATGGTATGGAATTCACACTCCCACATTTCTATCAGATGATACCCCAACTCTTTAATATAATCAGCATTCTCCACCACTTCCGCCTGTAGCTCTTTCACCGATTTCCCACGGCGATCGTTGTAGCGACCGTGGGGGAACTTGCAACCGTGCCCGTGCCAATAGTACCCGTAAAACTGAAATAATGTAGGTCTTCCATTCACCAGGGAAAACCCATCGACGGGGAGTTGGCGATCTCCTACTCGCTTTTCTGTGGCGTTGGATTGGTGTCGGATAGACATGCCGCGTCGATGGGCTTCCCAGTCCAGCCACTGGTCGGCGATATGTCTGTGGGACCGTTGCGGTTTGAAATGCTGGCCTTCCGCTAACCACCGCTTATAATGACCGCTTGGCATGGGTTGAGCAATGGCCCACAGATACAGTGCGTTCGCATCAAAGCCGATGATTTTGTCGCAGAGTTTCCCACCTCGAATGGTCGTGACATCTTTCTCGTGGTACCGGTAAAATATGAGGCTTGGCCCGCCCACAATGTTATCTCACAAACAATCATACATGTCCTCGTCTTTTTGTTGAATGAGCGAAAAGTAAGTAGAACAGTCTTGAAAGAGATACCGATGAGCCAGGCCAGGTAAACTCAAACACTCTTTGAATAGGTCGACGTGCATTTGGTTGCGAAACAGTTGCGCCATTTTCTCGGCCGCTTCGAGGAAGGGAACGACATCCAGATTGTTGTAATATACCAGAAAATCTCGCAAGTTCTCCATGTGTTGGTCGTTCCATACCTGTTGCAGTTCCCGGTACACTTCTTCAGAACATGCCTCTTGCTTTAAATCATCGAAAAAAGCGTCCCGGGATGGTAACTCTGTTTTTTCCCGTAGGACTACTTTCTGACCGCGGAGGCAGACCGCATCACCACCAGACATGACCGTATCACCGCGGAGGAATACCAAGGTCAAAGGTTGCCGGGACAACTTTTTACCTCCACGCGGCCTCAGAGGTCAAAGACCGTGCATGGCCGCTTCCTATACTATAACCTTTATCTGGTGGCGCCCCCTGTCGGAAGCTCCACGGGAATCAAGAGTTACCTCCCTGGAAAATACGACCTTTTTTGCTTGCTAACTACTACTTGTAGTTCTATCTCAGTACAGTTTATACAGGGGCACACTGTAATAAATATAATAATGATAAATTTTCATAGCGCATATGTGAGTCAAATAACGATTTTAGCAGTTTATTTTCAATCATTTTGAAGATATTAAATTCGAAATGCATGTATGCATAGTGGTAAAGAAAGCGTCAAAATGATACGAAAATTTAGTCAAATCATTGAAAACTGTTTCAACTTTAACTGGCAGATTTTTTGTGAGAGAGAAGGAGTCTTACATGAGTTTGTAGGGTTAACACATCTTGTGTGTATTAACTCAGAAGCGACCAACCAATTGCGCAAATCAGAACTGTTCTGTCCCTGTACAAGTTAACTCACTCATAATCAGTTACGTAACGGTGGAAACTTAATGTGCTGAGTTGTGAAAAACGTTTGCCAAAAAATAGAGGAAGTGTAAATGTTTCTGTTTCTTTCACTGTAGTTCTATGCAGTTGTTGTCGTCGATAGACAAAACCACAGCTATCAGAGTCACATAAATCAAACAGCAAACAAGCTTGTTACTAACTCTAACCAGAAAAGTGGGCAGTTAGACACTAAATTTAGCCCTTAACTGAGCCGTATGTTCTACATCACCTCTCTATGGCAATAGTATCTGCACGTAAGTGGACCTTTATCGAAGTGATGAGGACAAAAAGATCAAGCATGATGATAAGGAGAAAGTTTTGTTTCATCTGAGATTGACCGGCATACCACCACAACCTGGCCTCTTATCGTACATTAATAGACACTGACCTTCTAAATATTCTCACAGCTCCCTCAAAGGACAGCCAGACAACTGGGCTTTCATGTCACATACGCGATATTTACCTCGTCCGGAACTCATCTCATACCTGTAATTGAGATTACAATGGGATTAGTGCGAGCTCATCATACCCTACTCAGACAAATCCCTAAGCCGTAGCCGTTCTTCTCGGAGAAATTCGCCTCCTGGACTTAGATGCACCGAAGATAAAAACAAGTTTAATTGATGCAACTTCATTCCGGGCGCATCGTCGAATCACCGACAATTTGTTCACTTGTGAAAGATCATACAGACGGACGAGCGCTGATAAATAAGGTGGTTAGCGGAGTTTTGCCAGCATGTTTACAGCACAACTATGGGCGACCAGGCCTTCCGCTCTTTTAGCAATGTCAGTATTATTCTCAACATGGATGGCAACTATTTTTGTGCACTCACAAGAGTTGTTGTCCTGTCCGCACCAGAATACAAAATATATACGAAATCCTAGTGATTGTACTAGTTATATAGTTTGTGTTAATGGACGAGCATTTGTGATGCCCGCGTGTACAGCCTCAACGGTCTGGTCGAACGCTTTACGGGCGTGTGTACATTCTGGCTCTGCGCATGACGATTGCAATTACGAAGATACGGGGACGAGCAGAAAGTTTACGGAATACCCTTCAACCAGGCGTGTGACACAAACCAGGGCGGTCACTCACACCAGACAAGTGTCACAAATCACAACAAAAAATCCGTGGACGTCAACGGTTTTATTTTTTACGACAACGCCTCCACCCCCTCCCCCCACTACAACAGCACCACCTCCTCCCCCTCCCGCCACATCTGTCCCTGCACCCCCGGAACCAGTAGAACCGGAACCCACTCCGTGGGCTGATCAAGGCAGCATAAGAGGTGAGAATAGTGATTTTCAATATATGCATTTTTCATCAGGTATGGATCTATGTACAACTTCTGATGTTTATGTTTTGCAATATAAAGCAGTTATTTTTTTTATTAATATTTGCCTTAATTCATATATAAATTGGTAAATACATGACAAGATAACTATATGCAACATGCATGCCGTCTGAAGCATGACCGGCATTGTTTAGGTAGGTAAAATTAACAATCGAATTATTAATAGTCTCTCTTGATTTGGATTTCTTCACATCCAGTGATGATGGATATATATTTATATATAGGAGGTATATTACTTGTTCAATGCAAGTAGAAAGCATTACTGGCAGTTACGTTGTCTAAGGAGAATTTCAGATGAAATATGTACAGGTTTTTTTTATATTTAAACACTTTACATTGAACTGGCTAACTGTATCGCATTAAGATGTTGTGAGAATGGCAGGAGTATGTAACTGGGCTGTTAATCTTGAAACATGTGGTTAAAGAGGGAGAGTTTAACATGAACGACAACAAACGATTATTGACCTACTGTTTAACCTGCCTCGTGGTGCATATGTTAGAGCTGATCTCACGTAAAGTTTAACTGCAGCACATATAGATCTATACGTTAAGCGGAAATAATTGATGAGCTGTGTTGATGTTTGTTTTCTCGGTGTTTTCCTCAGTAATAAACCTAATATTCTCGTGGATTGACTTGCATTACATGTAACACCACATCGGGAGCACAAAATCTTCGTCACCATTCTTGATTATAAAATAAAGCCCAGTTTGTCAAACGAACGGTCATAATAGTTTGAAATGAAGGGCTCTGAGGGGATTTTATACTTCCACAACATACGCTAGAATGATATTATATTGTAATACCGTCATTATTTTGTATCACTCCATCGGTGTAAACCGCTCGATATAAGTATCTCCACATATGCTTTATTTAATCTTCTAACGAGAATTTATATCCGGTGCCTATATGTGTTTTTGCCTACTTTGGTTTTTTCTATCTTAGATTATCCGGCTTAATTAAGCGGATGGGGCGGGGTCCGGGCAAAAATCAACATGACATATTGCTACTTTGAGGTCGTGTTAACGCGCTTTGAGGTTTAAAAGTTGAATCATTGAAATTCACTGTTACGGTATAGGATCTGTGAAGACCAAACATCTTGCTGATTATTAAAATGAATGTGTACAGTTATGATAAGAATATCAGCCCATAGCACACAGTTATAAAAGGTGTCGGTGTTTTCCTCAGTACAAATAACCCTAACATGCTATGATTGTGGCCAGAGCGGTTTACATTTCAATACGGTGCTTTATATTAAAATGATTTCTAATATTTGTGACTTTCAACCTGTAGCGGGAATATTAAACATGCAGATTTGTGTTGAAGGCATGACTGGCCTCGGTATAAAGATATAAACAGACAATATAATACCGTAACCTGATTTGGGGTCGAACAAATCCTCAGCTGTAGCGTCAGTCGTATCACGTGTCAGTGTGTCTCGAGAATAAATCGACCATAAAGTGATCACATTGAACTCAGTCTTCACCCAGTAAATAGGAAGTACGTCGCCACTCATTGTATAAAATTATGTCGGATTATACAAATTTTGAGATTTAATACGTAAAAAACTCGTCATTATTCCATTAAACACGTATTTATAACTTCAGTAAAAATAATACATGTATAGTAAGACTAACGCTTAAGCTATTACCCTAGATGCTCTTATGCTAACCGTGCACCGTGGTTGGGTTCACTCCGTTAGGTCGCGGCATGATCGGAACTAAAGTTTTCAAGATTAATATTTACGGTTGTGAACCGGGAACTGTAGTCTGTGCAGCTTAATCCTTCTTTATCATAGATAAATACATAATAATGATTGTTTCAGTCTGTTTTTTCTGTTGTAAAATTGTTTTACGTAAATCGAGGTTTAGAACTACAGTAATGGCTGTGCGTTACACGGCTCGCATAATCACGATTGTATTGTCATCGTCATGTAAAGGGATGGAAGGACGAACGGATTTTACTTCTGAAGACGTTTATCGTCATTTTATATAACATAAGCGGATGTCGAAATAAGGGTATGTCAAAAAAAGCTCTAAGGATAAGAATTGTCATGTATTTCTGTTGGTGAATTTCTGACAACGCAAACATTGAATACATCTGAAACAAATTGTAAATTCTTTACATTACTGTCCACGAGCAAGTCTGTCTACCAGAAAAGAACACGTCTCATAATACCGCGAAACACAGAAATGCCCATACCTATGATGGTATCTTGCTCTGGTAGTAGTCGCTCTACCTCATGTGTCAGTATGTTATCGGTCGATCCGCTCTCCACCTGTGTCAAACCGCAGATGTAGCTGTTATGTGTCGTCTCTGAATTGTCACCAGTTATCCTTTCTGGCAATTAAAGGTCTAAATCATAAAATATACTGATACATGTATATATTTCTCAAAACTCACGGGAGTTAAATGTTTAGTATAGCCGATAATGCATTCATAGATGAACACACAGCATATTTTTGTCACACACTTCCGCAATAGTTGTATATGTACTTATATATCATAGGCCTCTATAATTAAAATTTCAGATTCAGAACAGTAACGAAAACTATGAAAAGTTGTCGCTGACAAGAATAAAAGTAGTACTTAACATCCCGATTGCAATGGATGTACTCTTGATTACTATGGAAAGCATCTGATAAATCCGGCACTTTCACAATCAGTCTTGCCATGCATATTGAAATGTGTTCTTACATTTAAATTTGCCAAAAGTAGTCCGGTTACTACGGGGCCATTCTGTTTGCTAGAGTAAAAATTATTGAAAGTATTCACCAATACTACAATCAAGACCACATACTAGAAAACCTGTACGTGACCGTTTAGGGTGTGTACATTCATCGAATATTACATTCGGAAAATTGTCTAATTTTGATTACTGGCGTCTATTCCCTCATTCAATATTCATCCGTCGTCCATTAAAGAATTTCCGCATCCATAATCCGAAGACTTAATTAATATTACAGCATGAGCACCATTTTTTTTTAAATCGTAGTATACATACACATAGGCTGGTTTACTGCAAGACAGAACCGGTCGACAGTTTTCAATGATGTCGGCAAGACATCATGCTGTTCCAAATATATCAAATCCGCACCGCTGATCACTATTCTTAATCCATATGATTAGTTTATGAAGCAAAACTTTGAAAAATCATTGGACTGGCCCAAGGTCATCGATGTATGCCATTTTTGGATTTTCAACCTGATAAGAAAGTCTATATTTGTACATGTACTTTCGAACCGAGAAAAGTATTGATATTTTCAACCAAATACAAGAAGATGGAAAAACATTACAAAATTAGCAAACAGAATTCCGATCGCTGTGGATACCATCTTGCTTACAGGGAACTCTTCCGTCAAGCTCGTCAATGTGATATTACGACGCGCCATATCCCATAACCTATTGAAACAAAGTTCTCGCTATGGTAATATGGCAATAGTATCCCGGTTACTATGGATGGAATCTTGGTTGCTGGCGGAGTAATCATGGGAAGTGCTGATTCCACATATTAGGTCCAGGTCAAAAAATCTATATGTAACAGTTTTAGCTGTGTAAATCGATCAAATATTACCTGTGGAAAATGGCCTAATTTGAATTGTTTTGTGGCAGTCATATTATTTAACGAAAAAAAAACTATTATTTGATGGGCCAAGTTACGCAGTAATCGGTGCATACTTTTGGGAGAAGGAAAGCCTCTTGTGCAATATGGTCGTTTAACCAGTTAACCAATCATACAATCGAACATAGTGTTCATGGCTACATGTCACCCTCCACATACCTTTGCAATTGTGATCTACCAAGTTTGAATTTCGAATGACAAGCTACGTATTTTGTTTTTAATTCTATCCGTGAGGGAGGTAGTTGTAGGCTCCGGAACTTCAATATCCTTTATCTCCCTCTTGCCGTACATATATATTAAGCCATTTTCGCTGCTCGAGTCTCGTTGTTTGAAATGATACAGATGGATCATGTCAGTTATCAAATTTTCGGTATCGTATCATACGGATGGATCAGGTGAGTATATCAAATTGTCGGTACCGTCACCTAGGTAGCTGATATAGTGCTGGCGATTTAGGTGCATTACCCTGGTGATCGCTGTTTCGAATACCGCAAGGGACTCCATCAATTCTCAGCACTAGAATCTGTGCTATACTAAGATAGTGTAGTCCCAAAATAACGAAAATACTGTAAAACGATCACTTACTAAATGACAGAAATATTAAATCTCAAAATAATGAGAATACTGTAAAACGATCACTTACTAAATGACAGAAATATTAAATCTCAAAATAATGAGAATACTGTAAAACGATCACTTACTAAATGACAGAAATATTAAATCTCAAAATAATGAGAATACTGTAAAACGATCACTTACTAAATGACCAAAAATATCTTCATGAATTCAGCTATGGAAGCTATGTCATCGCGGTCATCAGAGAAGTACTGTATGTTCCCTTTCAAGACTACCGGTCTTCTGCCTCCTATTTTTGTGAGAGGCCCGTTGGCCGGGTGGTTTAGATCGCCGACATACGTGAATATTTTTAATGATATTAGCTGCACACGTGTTATTCCAGATCACTCTCTATTATGCTGGACACTATATCTTGTAATTCGCCAGTCATAAATAGTTCTTCTGAAGCGATAGAGGGAATAGAAAATGAATATGTTAAATTTAACTTCGATAGTATGAGTTCCGATTTTCTAGGTAGTGTCGATGAAATCTTAACGATACATTTGCTCATTTGGAACAGAGTAGACAATCACAATTAGATGTAGACAAGGCGTATGACGAATTTGTTGATACTGTACAAGAAGAAATGTTGCCTAAGGTGGAGAACAGAATTGCTAGAGTTCGTGCAGATAGAAACAATAAAAAGAGAAGGAGAAGAAAGCCCTGGTGGACGAATAATTTAACTGTATTCTGGAATGATATGTGTATAGCTGAAACGGATTTTCTGCAGGCAAATGGTAACGAAAGGAAAAATAAGAAGGCCTTCTACTGTAGGAAACGTAAGCTATTTGATAAAAACGTACAAAGAACTAAACGAGAATATCAGAGGAAATGTCTTGATAACCTTGAGCAATTCTCAAGTCACGACCAACAAAACTTCTGGAAAGAAATTGGCAAGGTAGGAGTTGGTAATGAAAGGGTTAAGCAAATCCCCATGGAAGTAGTAATTGACGGTGTGACTTATAAGGATTGAGACGTGGTGTTGAATAAATGGGAAGATGATTTTCGTATTTTATGTCAACAAGGTAATCATTGTTCTTCACGTGACAATGCTGCCAATGATGTGGGCCGTACTGGCGAGTCATTTTCAAAAAACTGTAATCAGGACATATCGATAAATGAAGTGTTGAAGGCAATTTCAAGGTGTAAAAGAGGAAAATCCCCAGGTATCGATAATATCCCTATGGAAGCATTGCAAAGTGATACTGCAGTATGGTTTCTTCGTCGCATTTTTACTCCTCAGCCCTTCGGGTTCAGGAGTATTATTGTAGCCCTGGGGATGTGTATCTCGATAACTATTGCAAGGAAGTTCATGAAATTTACAGGTTATGATCCTTTTATTTTTTACTTGTGCCTTTGAGACTTTCAGGTCTAACCGGTCATTAATTATATTTTTACAATTTTTTTATTTTTCTATCATTTTCCAGGCTTCTAAAAACGGATCTACAAGTATGCATACATTAGCCCTACTTTTGTACTGATTTACATACTCTTCTAGCATGTAGCCAATCAAGAGCTCCATAGTAAATTCGTATGTCAGCCATTGGTTCATTGTAGTGAATGACTGGTCATTGGTTCCTCTGCATATTCAGCAGTACGTTATTGCCAGTCAGGGCCGTATCCAGAGCCAAATTACTTCCGCAAAACGTACAGGCGCCCAATATAAAATCCGCCCAAAATAGCAAATGTAAAAATTAAGAAAACCCGTTTTCTTTGATTAATAGAACTGATAAATTTGTCCCATTACCCTAGCTTTGTCCGAACCACGAAACATCCACCGAAAACACCGCAGGGATTCATAGAAGTCGACTTTTAGGGGCCGGTTATCGGAAACTCAATTTCGTCTAGACGAGGGGAAACTCAATTAGAGACCACCGTTTCAGGAAAACTCCATTTCAATGAAGACGAAAACTGAATTTGAGCCAGTTAAACTTAATGTGATTTGCATAACTTACGGATCGTTGCTGTTTTATTACTATTACGCGTGGTTGACGGATAAACAGACGAAGAGGTAAACAACCCGCCATTTTGAGCGAGGTAAATTCCCGCGAGACAGTCACCAGGGAGTCATTTTCACTACATTTGTTATGCTGTTGGCCTGGGGAGGGTACCCGAAAACAGGCTAGTCGCCCTTGACCTTTCCGTTGCTGAGATACAGCAGTAGAGGCGACACACCCACGATGTTACATGTAACACGTGCGTTGAACACTGCCTGCATTCGTCGCCATAAGTTTGTCGATGTATCAGTTTTTGCCGGGGACTTCGATTCCAATACCAACAACTGTCTACTTGAAACGACTACTCTTAAAAATTAACAACTGAAAGTTAATGAATCAACTGAATTATTTTGAAAATAGTTTCGAAAATGAAAGTGATCAACACGAACAACAACAGCAACACACGGATAGTCGACACTGTCATTTGATGATCTGAAAACGATTTTTTTTTAATGTGGTTGATTCCTTTACTGAACTTTATTTTTGTCCTGCCTCTATAGTCTACATGGTGTCATTCCTTTAGCAGGTTAGGAAAAGCTGCTCAATTCTGACAGCTAAAGTATAGGCTGATCTAGTTGAACAAAAGCTATTTTATTGCTTTCCATTTTATTTTGTCGAGTTAAATTCCCTTGAGGCATTTTATCAACAGGAGATTTTCCGATTGCACTCTGTCTCTCGCTCCATTTTTAAGTTCAATGAGAGTTCAAAGAATACTGGATATCTGCTTGAAGTGGAAATTAAAATATTGTTTGGTTGAATTTCATGTGAAAAGCCAATAGGGCACAGGTGATGAAATCAAATAATTTAATTCTAAAGCAATATAAAAGAATGAAATATTCCTTAATTGTCCCCCGCCACGTAAGTGGGAGGGGGGCTTGGAAATGCTACCCGTCCGTCCGTCCGTCCTTCCGTCTGTCCTTCCTTCCGTCCGTCCGAGCCATGTTGTGAACGCGATATCTCGAGAACAATTGAACTCGTGAACTTCAAACTTGGAGGGTGACTTGACATCAGTGAGAAGATGGCTGAGATTGTTTTTCACCAAACTGCGTTATCCAAGATGGCCACTGTCCGCCATCTTAGATTCCAACCATCCCAAAAATGTTGTGAACGCGATATCTCGAGAACAGTTCAACCGATTGACTTCAAACTTGGGAGGTGACTTGACATCAGTGAGAAGATGGCTGGGATTGTTTTTCACCAAACTGCGTTAACCAAGATGGCCGCCGTCAGCCATCTTAGATTCCATCCATCTCCAAAATGTTATGAACACGATATCTCGAGAACAATTCAACCGATCGACTTCAAATCTGGGGAGTGACTTCACATCAATAAGTAGATGACTGGAATTGTTTTTCACCAAACTGCATTAACCAAGATGGCCGCCGTCGACTATATCCTTAACGAGATATCTCAAGAACAATTCAACCGATTTACTTCAAACTTGGGATCTAAGATTCCATCCATCCCCAAAATGTTGTGAACACGATATCTCGAGAACAGTTCAACCGATTGACTTCAAACTTGGGAGGTGACTTGACATCAGTGAGAAGATGGCTGAGATTGTTTTTCACCAAACTGCGTTAACCAAGATGGCCGCCGTCAGCCATCTTAGATTCCATCCATCTCCAAAATGTTATGAACACGATATCTCGAGAACAATTCAACCGATCAACTTCAAATTTGGGGGGTGACTTCACATCAATAAGAAGATGACTGGAATTGATTTTCACCAAACTGCGTTAACCAAGATGGCCGCCGTCAGCCATCTCAGATTCCATTCATCTCCAAAATGTTATGAACACGATATCTCGAGAACAATTCAACCGATCGACTTCAAATATGGGGAGTGACTTCACATCAATAAGAAGATGATTGGAATTGTTTTTCACCAAACTGCGTTAACCAAGATGGCTGCCGTCGACCACATTGTTAACGAGATATCTCAAGAACAATTCAACCGATCTACTTCAAACTTGGGATGGCATCACAATGGTGTGACATTTTCCGTCCTTCCGTCCGTCCGTGCCAACCATGTTGTGAATGCGATATCTCGAGAACAGTTCAACCGATTGACTTCAAACTTAGGGGGTGACTTGACAGCAGTGAGAAGATGGCTGGAATTGTTTTTCACCAAACTGCGTTATCCAAAATGGCCACTATCAGCCATCTTAGATTCCATCCATCCCAACTATGTTGTGAACGCGATATCTCGAGAACAATTCAGCCGATCAACTTCAAATATGGAGGGTGACTTTACATCACTAGCTACCCTCATACCGTCCTTCCATCCCAACCATCTTGTGAACGCGATATCTCAAGAACAATTCAACCGATTAACTTCAAACTTAGCTGATGGCTGGGATCTCAGAAGAAAGTCACTCATTTTTCGGCACAACTTTGCCACCGGATGATCTTTCTCGATCACCCTGTCCCCATTCTTCCATAGACAATTTGCAACATTTTCCTTCACAATTATATCTCCTTCACATCATCAACACCACACTCCTGGCAACAATTTACCATCACACAAAATATATATGGTGATTATATCCCGTGTGTGTGAGAAGTCCATTTCCAGACAAGCTTTTTGGCGGGGGACCTTCTAGCTACTCAGCTTGTATCACATTCATGTACCAGTTATACGTGTATGTGTTATATAGCAAACGGTCCTAAAAATTTGATTAAACTGAATTTGCACTGCCAAAAGCACGCTAAAAACTCAATTTGCCAGAAAAAAAACTCAATTTAACCATGAGTGGTCCTAAACAAAATGACTTCTATGAATCTCTGCACCATGTCAGATATACAGTAAATTATCCGGGAAGTTGAGGCCACTGACACGAGATTGCCATAATTGTCGTATCCCTACGCTGTTGAGAAAAAATTAGTCCGACATTAAAACTGTGGAAATCGGCTTGTTATTTCGGGTTTTTTTTCTTAAAAATATATGAAACATGGGTTGAATTGTGAATAATATTTTAGAAATTTAACTGCCAGAAATGGGTTCGAATGCATTTTCAGCCATCTAGAACCCCAGAGTTTCCGGGGCCTAGGCGGCCGACCACTTCACACTGACGCCAGGGCAATAAGATCACAACTTTACATGGTTTTTTTCCTGCAGATATGTGAATACCTTGTCACTTTTTATACCCCTGTACATAGTTGAGAGTATACTGGATTCCGATTGTCTGTCCTTCGGTGTGTCAGTGTATCCATCCGTTCATCTGTCCGAGTTGTGTCTTGGGTTTGCATTTTGCATGCCATAACTCACTGCTATTTATCCAAACTTCTACACTCATAAAAACATCTTGGTCTAGACTGTTAAGGGGCTGAGGAGTTGTAGCACCTCTGGTGCCTCATGTTAACATCTGTTTTGTAACTGGTATTTTACCAAGCATGTGGTCAAGAGGGGTAATTCACCCTATTTCGAAAAGTTCTACGGATCCTAAGAATCCCCTAAGCTACCGAGGTATTACTCTATCACGGGTCTCATATAAACTGTTTTGCAGTGTTCTTAATGATCGTCTGTCTTGTTGGTTCGAAGCAGAAGGTTTGCTTGCTGATGAACAAAAAGGATTTAGAAAGAACAGGTCTACTGTGAACCACTTGTCATCGGTCGTCAATTTAATAGAGACCAGAAATAAGCTAAAGAAATCCACATTTACTACCTTTGTCGACTTCACCAAAGCATACGATAGAATTGATAGAGAATTGCTATTGCAAAACTGCAGAATTTTGGTGTTTCCGGTCGTTTCATGACATGTGTGCAATCTATGTACAAAGATGTTAAAAGTTACGTGCGTATTAATGGCAACTATACTGATTGGTTTAATGTAGACTGCGGTGTCAAGCAAGGCTGTGTACTTTCACCTTTACTTTTCAATCTGTTTATCAACGATCTCGCCGAAAAAATCAAATCACTGAATCTTGGTATTGATATTGATAGTAACGAGACACTTTATAATAGCCTTCTGCTGTATGCTGACGATCTGATCTTGCTAGCCGAAAATGAACATGATCTACAAGCTATGCTTGACACTCTTGGTCTGTGGTGTGTTGGAAATTTTATGAAATTTAATGAAGAAAAGACAAAAGTTATTCACTTTCGCTGCCGTGGTATTTGCAAAACGCAATTTATATTTTCTTGCAACAATGCTACTGTTCAACTTACAGCTGAATACAATTATCTTGGCTTGCGTGTTAACGAGTTTATGGATATAGATATATTAGCCAAACACGTTGCAAATTCTGCTGGACGAGCCTTAGGTCTTGTAATTGCTAAATGTAAACGCCTCGGTGATGTGAATTTTAAGACCTAGTCTGTTAGTCTGGCCTGTGATAGAATATGCCATAGGTGTGTGGGGTAGTAAGGAACACTCGTGTATGAATAGTGTTCAGAATAGAGCAATGCGGGTTTTTCTGGGTTTAGGGAAATATGCACCGAACGCAGCTGTTGCTGGTGATATTGGTTGGACTCCTGTCAGAGTTAAAATGTGGAAGTCCATTGCTAAACATTGGTCACGGATTGCTCGAATGAGCAACAATCGTATCAACAATAAGATAATGGATTGGTCCAATAGAATTGGGAGTAACAAATGTAAAAACTGGCACTTTAGAGTTAAGAAGAAATTTCAGTCTTACGGCGCAGATACTGTTGGGTTCGAGTCATGTGATCCGTTACCGTTCCAAGTTGAAATGTTAGAAACAACCCAATTCCAATATGGTTGGCAGCAAACTCTGAATCAGACAAATAGCTCCCATTCTGTTGGTGGTAACAAACTCAGAACCTATCGTCTGGTCAAATCCACCTTTCGGACAGAAAGTTGTGTATCTCAATTCATACCAAAACCCAGAAGAAGCGCACTCGCAAAATTTAGATGCGGTATGGCCCCAATTCGCATAGAAACGGGTAGATACGAAAACTTGCCTGTACATGAAAGAGTGTGTCAGACGTGTAGAAACGATGTAGAGTCGGAAATGCATGTACTATTGCAATGTCCGCAGTATGCAGACCTCAGGTTTGCTTCCTCCTCCAACACCAGGAAGTGGTTAAATTTACTGCCAGAAGCTGCTATAACATCCTATTGAGACGTCGACATTTTAATTATGTCTAACATGCATGTATCATCTCTCATAACTCTTGTTGAGTGGTGCACATATAGAATTGTTTCTATTTTATATATTTTTGTATATGTGCGGTGAGATGTAAATAAAATTTTTACTACTATTACTGTATACTGCTGGCGATTAGCTGCCTTACTCTGATGGTCGCTGCTTCGAATCCCGCATGGGATTCGACCAAATTTCAGCACTAGAATCTGTGCTGTACTAGAGAGTGTAGTCCAAAAATAACGAAAATACGATTATCTAAATATCACAAAATATTGCTCCGTGTTACTCTGCGAAAATGTTTAATACGTAAGATCGTGGTTGTATTCCAACCATATGATGTAATTGGGGTAGTATTTGAATACAATTTGAATGAAAAAAATTATATTCCCTCTTGAAAAAAAAAGGATTATGTGTGATTGAACTGTCAAATCTTTCGAAATATTGGTCCTGTCTCTGGAATTTATTATCTGTTATTCAGCTTTAATGCCAGCATCATATACAACAAGGATTCGTTTTTGTATCTCCACTTATTATGGCATCATTTGGAGGACGTATGCAAACGTCAACTTGAAAAATACTCCTTTACAAAATCGGGGTATGTGTAAGTTTATTGCTATATCCTTCTTGTTACTGATCCAAATATCGATGGTACAGATGAATTTTCTTGCCGGTAGGTTGAACAAAATTTCGTAAAATGACCTTTTTCAACTTGGTTCCCAGATTATAACGCAAAACGTCGGATACATGTACCGATCTGTGAAATATCTTGATCGTCTATAGAGTACCATAGAGATGCTAGCCCAGGGACAAATAATAAATAGAATAAAAATAGGTCATTCAATTCGATACCTAATTTTATCAGATTTCCAGCCAGACTGGCACGGAACCCTGGTTATGGCACGCCACTGTAGTTGATTTAACATGAGGCACCAGCCGTGCTACAACCCCTCAGCCCCTTAACAGTCCAGCCCAAGATGTTTGTATAGGTGCAAGAGTTTGAATACATAGCATAGAGGTATAGCATGCGATATGCAAACCCATGCCACATCTCATGCATGGTATCTGCATACCAAATTTGACAAGAATCTGACAAGGAATCCTACAGTTATTGCCCGAAAACCAAATTTAGATTTTGCCACAAGGTGGCACGACAGGTATGCGCAAGTGAGCGACACACAATCTCAAGTGACATCTCATGGCATGGTATCTGTATATCAAATTTGAGAAGAATGCTATGAGCGGTTCTCAAGTTATTGTCCAGAAAACAAATTTACATTTTGTCATCAGGTGGTGCCCCCGGTGAGTGCAAGTGGGCAAAACACAATCCAAAGGAACATCTCCTGGTATCGTATACCAATACCAAATTTGAAAAAATAATCCGAAGAGTTGTTCAAGTTATTGCCCAGAAAAAAAATTGTCACCAGGTGTCTTTATGCGCAAGTGGGTGAAATGCAATCCCAAACAACATCTCGTGGCATGGTATATACATACTAAATTTGAAAAGAATCCGATGAGAGTTTCTTAAGTTATTGCCCGGAAGTGCATATATGATTTTGCCACCAGATGGGGCACCCTATTTGCGAAAGTGGTCGAAATGCAATCCCAGGCGACACCTCATTACATGTTATATACATACCAAATGTGAGAAGAATCCGCTGAACGGTTCTCAAGTTTTTGACCGGAAACGAATTTCAGACGGACAGATGGACGAACCGATGGATGTACTGACACGCAAACGGAGGGACGGACGAACAATCGGAATCCGGTATACCCCCTACTAAGTACGGGGGTATGAACAGTTACAAGTTTTCCACATAGCTGCGAAAAGAAATGGTAAAGTTATGATCTTATTGCCCTGGCCGGAAACTAAATGTCGGATGGGGCTTTTTCCATTGGGGCTTTTGTTCGTAGTTTTTCTTTTCACTGGGGCTTTTGTGCAAATCCCCAAAAGAATGCTGTACTGTTTCATATTGTTCATCATTTTCATAGAATAGCTTTCATTTATCGGGGGCGAGGACACATTTTGTTGTTGATGTAATACAATTTATTGTTGTTGTACATGTAATACAAATTACTTCGTTATAAAGTTGGATAGATTCATTTCATGCACACCTAATACATCTTAAAGTTGTTTCATATATTTATTCAGAAGTAATAGCAAGTAAACATTGGCTTTATGTAGTGTATCATTCAAAAATAAAGCCTCTGTTAGTGTATGCTATAAACGTAGATCTATAAGGGTCACTGCTTATACTGGCACAAATGGATACCAAGCTGCTATTTATAAGTCTTCCCAAGGCGTGGAAATTTCACAAATTACAACTGAAGCATAATTAAAGCCAACCGAGTAACTGGTAAATGGTAATTCACAAGCAGAAATGGTTGTGAATATTTGAAATATTGATTTAAACGTGCATTACGTTTTCCAGAATATTACAACTCAATTCTCTATGTCCCCTGTCCACTACCCTGTAGGATAATTGTTTTGGTGCATGTAATATGTAGATTTATGAGATCAGGTAAACGCTTGCAACAGTCCATGAATATTTTGGAAGTAGAATGGAAGAAACCATTCTTAAATACAGGGAAATTATTATGTAAATGATTTTGCCACCACTGGATTTTAGAAACTTACCACAAGAAGGCCCATAATAGATAATGTTCGAATTAAACCATGATATAGATGGACAGAAAAATGGACGGACAGAGAGACAGACGATGATCTGACGAATGAAACATACAAAAGGCACATCTACAGATTACATTTTATATTGGATAGAAGTTTTGTCGGCCTGCCTTCAGTAGTTCTGAAGATATGGAGTCCAGGGCGAAAAGAGGACGCCCGGACGGACGCTACGACGGACATACGGACGCCCCGACGGACAGACGAACGGACGGGGTGACAAAATTACCCCTGAGCCCAATCGGGATGAGGGGTAAAAACTCGAGTTATTTTTGCTGTATGCTTATCTGTATTGCTTGTAATACATTTTGGATGATGGTTATTTTCCCTGGGTATTCTTCCATTCCCCAGTTTTACCCAATGTTGAGGCGTTTACTCCATCAGACGTCCACGATGTTCATCCAGTAATATCAGATGAGTTGTTTGAGCTAATCTGTCATCACAGCTCCCGGGCTAGCGTATCTAATTCCGCTTAAGCCGGTGCTAGGGGCCGTGTGGATATTTCATTGTCTCCACATGAACAGTTGCAATAAAAGCGCGGCAGAGATACTAAGGCTACATCCGAGAATCCATCGAATTCTCGGGTCTGAATGTTAGGTGTCGACGAGTGCTTTCCTGCAGAGTCATATGGTTGCTTTTTAGTCACTAGACGTCGTTAATTTTTCCCATTTCTGCATATCGCCCCAATTGCGGAGGATCCTCTCCAGTGTGTATGATAAACTCACAATCATGTGTTACAATAGTTAGGTATAGAACATAGTTCTAGAACATATATTTCGTATTTGTTACTCTAAATATTATTATTCTAGCGACATGGGCCAAAGATAAAAGTGAAACAAAGATGGAACATTTATCATCCAAATCAAAGTATAACTTACATTGTTTCAAGAGTAAAAATATTAATTTAACAACTGGTTTTAGATTGAAAAGTAAGTTCACACTCAAATCGTGACTGGAAAGCTGATGAAACTATAAAAGATAATCATTTCAACATTTTATCTTTAAGTTAACCATATCTAACGCACATACATGTATAATGAAGGCTGTATATCCACCTTGATTCGATTTGAAAGAAACCATTACGGATAGTCCAAATACTTTATGCAATATCTTTATTAAACTGGAAAAGCTTTCTCACACAAACTTGTCGATAAGATAGACATATTTCCCATGATAAGATAGTAGTATTCTAGAAGATTCTACTTCTAACGTTCATATCTCACCTGGTAACAAATGCTAGATCCTTTGAAAATAATAAAAAGTGGAAAATCCTCTTAACCCGGGGATATGCGCCATTTAAATGCGATGTGTTTTAGATTTTCTTGATTTTCAAGTGAACAGTCACAATATCATAATGCGACTGATATGCATTGTATTCTAGAAAACAAGTTTAACATACACATCGAGGGAAGAATACTCATCCGTAATACGGGTTTGACGATATGAACATCATAATGTCCTGATGATATCACTGCAAACTGTTGAACTTGTTTCGTAGAAACTTTTGTAATTTTCTATTTTATGGCTGTTTGGAACTCGGTGCTAATAAGTAATAGTTATGTGTAAAGGGTATTTCCATCCATCAACGCCGTAAGCATTTATGGAAGCTGGATGTGAACCATGTGTAAATATGTCATAAATTTGAAAATATAGCAACGTCATTTTACTTAATTACAACGCATATAAGGAAGTGAGAAGAGGTGCCGACATACTGACAGAGCCACATGACTTCACAGTATAGTCTTCTGGTTAACCTATATTCTAAAGCACATACCAAGAATCTAACGATTCGTGATATGTGTTGTATCTCAGGTACGCTTTTATTGTACCTGTTCATGTGGCAACTTGGATGACATGACCACACGGCCCCTAGCCCTGGCATAAGCGGTATTAGATACAAATCTAGAGAGCTATGATGGAAATGCTCTGACAACTAAGGCTTATCCATAACTTTGACATCGGAAAGCTGCCAGTGAATCCCACTAAATTACCAATCTTTGAGACAAGACCATATCCGAAATATAAGATATTTTACAGCACAGCTCTTTAGATAATGCAATATTCGAATGAATGAGATTTTGTATGATATAGTCCCTATATATTGAAATGGGATTTCAGGGTTGATTCGAGAATGGACCGTTAATATGCAATCTCAGAAATACAGTCTTGTGCTGAACATTCATTTTCTGTGCTTTTATTTTACCACATATATTACCAGTCAAATTGGCCACACCCTGCTCATTTTCGTCAAAAGAATTTAGTAGCAGAATGCATGGTAAAATATAAAACACAGTGCCCATCATACCAAGTAATCCAATTCATTAGACTCGCATAAAAATTGTGAACTTACATTTGCTAATATGCACTTGCACTTGTATTCTACTAATATTTTCCCCGTCTGGGTCTTTTCTTCTGTGCAACGGTCTATTCATCACTTTCCATCAGATGACTTGATAGGGCTATTACATCATTACTCTTGAATATTTGTATCTAATACCCCTCAAGCCGAGACTAGGGGTCGTGTGGTCAAGTCGTTTACGATGTCAACATGAGACGTTTCAATAAAAAAGCGTCGCTGAGATACAAATCATCACAGAGATAAGTTTTGGTTCTTGCAATGTTTTAGATAAGCAGTCAGAATATTGGCTTGTGGTGTATATGAATTCTTGTTAGTACGGCGGCATCTTTTCCCACCGCCTTTAAATGTTGCGTTCATTTGCCTATAAATGTAGGTTTTGTGGGATACAGCGCCTAATATTGCCCCAGATGGTAATGATACCCTTCAAGCAAACTGAGTATGATTAGGATATTACAGATTGCCTCACAATTCGATGACCAATCCTACATTATAATTCCTAATTGTATGGATTATATCTTGCCTGATCGTTATGTCCAAAATTGGGCATTAAATGCAAAGGATATTAATGCTTCCCTTGTGGATACGCTTGTACGGATGTCAACTTCTTGGGCCTGGGTCCATCCTACGGAGCATATATTAACCCAACCACCTCGCTGGGGGTCTAATAATACCCCAGCCACCTGTCAGATTTTTGGACCGGATTCGGGGCCTTCGCGCACATCGCCGGAAGTAACATCATATATAGTAAACTAGATATTTGCCGAACATTTCGATTACTTTTCAAGTATGCATAATACCTCTGTTGACCTAGCGCTAAAACGAATTATCTGGAGATTATTTTCCCTGTTTATCTGGACAGAGCATATGAAAAGTAGTTCGCTGATGTGCAACACTGAAGGAGTTGTTCGGCCGGATTCAAATTGAACCGTGCGTACGTGGGTGTTCCCCTATACGTCATAGCAACGTAGTAAAGGCCAACTTCCGCTATTGCCGGAATTTGGAGGCAGGGATGATAAATGAGCCTGCGAAATGTAGCGTGCGCTGTGGGGAGGATGATATTAACCTTTCAACTGACATTTTATTGGCTTAGCGAAAGTATGTGTTAACGTGTTCAGAATATGTGACATATTATGTTATGTGCAAGTAACCGAGCTTATCTAGCCGATACTGTCGTTTTATATAAGACTACCAGACGACACCCGAAGGACGTTACATAAAACTAACCCGTGTTCGTGCTCCTCTGTCTATTTGAACAAGAATGACATTTAGTTGTGGAGACAGTCAAGGTTATACTGGTCAGCCACATCCATGTAGTTTTTTGTGCAAACCCGCATCAGTGATTGTCACTGTTTAAAGTCACTGGCTGTCTAAATCATGATAATAGCAATCTCTCGTTAAAACTACGTTTCATCATTGACAGATCGTAATCAGTCCTGACCCATTACAAATATTCAATACTCACAAAAAATACTTTCCACTTTTCCGTTATTCCTTTTCATAGTCCAAACTGGATTTCCTTTACGAAAAACAATAATAACAACCAACTACAAGCAGGCATAAAATAAATATTTATATATCAGCATAAGCTAGTTCCTTACAAGAGAGAAGCGACGGGTCAACAATGTTCACCGACATCATGGACGGGTCAACAATGTTCACCGACATCATGGACGGGTCAACAATGTTCACCAACATCATGGACGGGTCAACAATGTTCACCGACATCATGGACGGGTCAACAATGTTCACCGACATCATGGACGGGTCAACAATGTTCACCGACATCATGGACGGGTCAACAATGTTCACCGACATCATGGACGGGTAAACAATGTTCACCGACATCATGGACGGGTCAACGATGTTCACCGACATCATGGACGGGTCAACGATGTTCACCGACATCATGGACGGGTCAACAATGTTCACCGACATCATGGACGGGTCAACAATGTTCACCGACATCATGGACGGGTCAACAATGTTCACCGACATCATGGACGGGTCAACAATGTTCACCGACATCATGGACGGGTCAACAATGTTCACCGACATCATGGACGGGTCAACAATGTTCACCGACATCATGATGTTCAAATCCATACCACTACTATGTATTCTCTTTTCAGGATCATTTTCAAAACGTTTTATTGATTATGGTATCCCAGTCACGGTTTGATTTTGACGGATTATATGAGCAAAATAATGATCTCTTACTACACGTTGTTCATACGGCTCCTAGTCCGTCTTTTATGCCATGCCTCTTATGTTCCGGAGTATTACTGTCTAGAAAGGGTTAGTTAACATTGTGAAAATTGTGATCATCTCTTTTGTAGTAGTCTGAAAAGAGAAATCCTTTTTCATCGTTATAGAGGTGTCGCTCTCAATATGGTGTCCCACATGGGCTATCGATACTTTCCTTTAAGTCCAGTAAAAGTGGATATATACCTTTCACAGCAGCATCTACCGAGGGAATAATTAAAGCAAAAATATCGTTTATATTCCGTTTAATTAATGAAAATGAACCGGATTTGGAATGATTCTCAAGAGAAGAGCGTCTGCCAAAAGAGGTGCACTATTAGTGCTCATTCATTGGAATAACTATATACTGTTAGGCATTCAGGCAACTCCATCATCAAAGAAACATTCAATGAATGATGTGTTTAGTTGAACTGAATAAAGCTTTGTATCCTCCGACAATATTGTATCGCTTACTGGTATCAGTTTTCTTAGGCGGTATATGCGGTTTTGATGAGAAACCGTTTTTTTTTATATCTACACACTTACTAAATCGGAGGTTTCGTATTCAGTAGTCCAGTGTTTTCTGCAAAATGATTTTACTGCTAATATGGTGTCTTGTGTCAGTAAGGCTGGCAGAAGTTAGGTAGTACAACTTCCTGAACCAGTTTCGAATCTTGTTTTTTATGATGTTCAAAGGATTTTGCTTGTTTTTGTACATTGCTGGTATATCGGAGAAACGTTTTTTGACTGGAGAAAACTGTTGACCACTTCTCTCTTACAGGAAACAAGCCATGTTTTATGTATTTATTCTTTCAATTTGCTGCTTATGCTATTATACAGTCTCGGCCACATTGGTTGATGCATTGGTAAAAAAATTCGAAACTTTGACAGACCAGTGTAGTCCTGGCGAATTGGATTGATTCTTGAGTATTTCTTTCGACGGTTTGTGAATTTCCGAAGGTTTACCTGTTCCCTTGATCTTTGTTCGACAAACTACCTGTATTGGAATTAGAATCCTGTGGTTCCACTGATAAGTTTAGCATAATACACTAGTAGTGTAATTCCGAACTGGAGATTATATACAGTAATACCTGTATCGTAGACAAATCGTATCACTGGTCCGATATTTTATTCAAAGAGCCACTGGCTATACGCAGATTTCGACCTGTTCTTAATCATGAATTGAAAGCCTCCAAAGAACGTACATTAATTAGATAACCCACTCACTGCTTCTCTGTAGTCCTTTTGTTAACATCAGTTCGCTCTACTCAGTCTGTTTTGTAAACTAAACTCACTCACACCAGTACTACATCTGTTTATGTAATTTAGTTAACCTTTCTTGTGAACATCAGTTCACTCTACTCAGTCTGTTTGTTTTGTTAACTTACTCACATTAGTACTACAGGTGTTTGTGTAATTTAGCCAATGGAAAACCTGTAATATTATTGGTTCTCACCAGCTCATGACTGTATATATATTGTTGTACATACCGTATTGTTTGTTCTATATCACTGACGATGGCAAAATAAACGGCGAAATATCTGATAGCAAAATGAAGTTCTCTATATTCGGAATGACACTACTAGTGGAATTAGAATAGTGTATCATTTCAGATGAACTATCATTAATCTATGCAAATTCCTGTGAACAGCATTGCGAATGAAAAACAATTTTCCCCCCTGAAAAAGTGACACTGGTATCCGTTTGAAGATAAAAACTGTTTGCGACCACATCGTGGTCATTTAATGTTCCTTCGTATACTGGCTTTCTGCCTTGGGCGTCACTTGTTAGCGTAAAACGTCAAGGCATGCTTGTCGCAAAGTTGTTTTAACCCATAAATGAAGAAATTGTCTCATTCTGTCGCAAAAGCAGCTTCAAATTGCTTTAGGAAATAGTGTGAACACCCATTGACATAAATATACGGCCATGTTGCTCGGATATGTGTTCTCTGGTGTTTGAATGAGGGGATTTAGGAGGCTGGGGTTAAACCTCAAAAGTTGGGTTTTCACCAAAATGTCTCCCGAACAGATTAACAACACCACTGATCCTGATGATAAGAAGATGTGAGCACAGGCTACATCACCTTAAGTCCAATTCAACCCAAGATCGTCGCCGTCGACGTCTGGTATCTGTCCCATATTGACATCGTGTGGCAGCTGTTCGGTGGCTTCAGCATGTTGTTGTTGTCGAGATCCGATTTTCATCTCCAAAGTGAGGTATGACAGTTTAAGCTCAACGTATTGTGCCATGAAGGTGTAGAGTCAACCGTAAACACGAAGGACAGTTATCATTAGAGTTGAATGATTCAAAGTGTCTATCGCAATACAGTTCTTCTAAATAATCTAATCTTGCCTCAACAAAATGCCACTAGGATGCGTTTCCGGAATGCACACAGAAGGAAAATTAGTTTTTGCGCTATATAGGGCAACATGTGAGGACTAGTATGCAAGATAGAAACTTAATGCACCTGTACGTCAGAGTCGCATGATTGGAAATATCCTTCCTTCTGTTATGTAAAAATCATTGCCCATCATTCAAGCTCCATAGATTTCGATGTCATGGAGCACTTGTGAGAGGCGATGTATCGGGTATTTGCGACAAGGGGTGTTCACACGATACATTTAAAGCGCTTGGAAGCTGCGTTTCTGACAAAAATTGACGATGTCCCGATTTCTTTACAACAAAACCTTGTGAGAAGCATGCCATAGCGTTTTACGCCAATAAGTGACGTTCGATGTGGAGACCCAGCATACTAATGAATATCGACTGACTACAATGTGGTTGCAAGCATATTTTAAATTCCAAAAGATATCCATGGAAAGTTTTTAGAAATGGAAATACCCCTTTTCATGTTTCATTGACGTTCCAAGGATTTTGTATAGATTAATGATAGTTCGCCTGAATTTGACCATTATTCGAAGTCCAATACAAGTAGATTGTCGATCGAAGCTTAAAGGTCAACCCAAACGCTCTGAGGTCAAAATATAAAAAATAGTCCTTTCGATTCTGAAAATAATGATATTTTTTTCATAATTTTGTGCAGTCTGGTTGGCGAGATATTGCCGTTTGAAAGGTGAAAATCGCTCTCCTGTCAATTCCAGCTGTGACGTCACGGAGGGAAGCCGTCTTGTATTCTGTATGTTAAAGCCGTATACCACAGTCGTAAGTAGCTGCTGATTTCTGGAGATTTTCGGAGTATCGGGGCATCATTTGTTAAATATGCCGCGACGTTGTGTAGTGGGAGATTGCAGTTTTACTACAGATGACGGTGTTAGTATTCATTTGTGGCCTAAAGACGAGAAAATCGCTGCAAATTGGACGAAATTTGTACGCAACACGAGAGTGTGGAAAGAGGGCCCGAGCCAGTACTCTTATAATTTGCTCGGCACATTTTGACAGAAATTAGACATCATTCGAGGACATCTACAGCGTAGCAGTTGAATTCGGGTACAAACCAAAACCAAAGAGAACAGCTATTCCAACTATCAAACCTAAGAACAATCAGAATGTGACGGCAAAGAAATCGGACAAGGAGAATCTATCACGGACATCGGCTGAACGAACCTAGCCTGCAAGCGCTCTCGCGTCCCTGATGAACGCCCAGAATGCTATCGATGTGGCATTTGTTGCTTGAGCACCTACAAGTTAGACTGGATGAGTCTCTATTTCATATATACTATTTAATAATAATAAAATGATCTTTCATAAATATATATACGTTTGATAAGTAAATAAATAAAAAACACCAATTGGAGTGAATGGCTGTAGATACAGAAGTGATAATAATACTTTTATAATCCCTTGACATTTGAGATTGTGGGAATATCATTCGATTTCAATTTAATTGAGGTAATTTGTCGAAAATTGAGCACTTTTCGCCATGAATGTCCAAAGCTTGTTTATCAAACTATATAATTCTGAAATTGGTATTTCATGGGGATTATGGGAAAACAAACAAAATTCAAATCGGACGTATATCAGTAGAGTTATCAACAGTTTACTGTCCATACTGCCGAATCCCGGAGTTTATCCCTTCGAAAAGGCTGCCTCGGTCAGTAACAACAATAACAACACAGATGTGCTCGTTCTTTACATCACAGAATCGTTCTACATTCAATACAGTTTGAAATATATGGACATTTGGTCTTATAGATGACGATAATAAGGTTTCCAGTCAAGTTGCATACCAATCTGTATTTAACAAACGACCTCTCCGAATCCTGTCGTCGTCGAGTTCCACGTTGCAGAGTGGTTGTCACTGTCAGAATCGGAGCCGTACGGCTCAAATTGATAGGGCTGAATTCCGCCGTTGGTCTGCAAACAACTGTTAATTTGTCCGTCATCATCCTCCTCTATGTCTATTTCATCTTCTTGGCGAAAAATATTTCCATCTAAGCAGCTGATATCGCTCGAATCAACATCTGAACCGGAGCTCTGACTGCACTCGCTTACCATGTTATCCGCTGTTTTTTCTCAGGCAACTTCCCTGCGTGACGTCATCAACCCAGCTGTGAAAGTGTGAAAAAGCCCACTTTGCTCCCATATTACGTGTGTTTCTGATCAGATTAGAATTTTTTCAATATTTTTTTCATACAAAGTGAAGTATGAACTATGATTTTTAAGGACTTTTAGACCCAAAAAAATCCGTTTGGGTAATCCTTCGGAGATTCATGAACAATCAAACGAAATACTGAAGAGTCAATCTGATTCGCCAGAACCACGCTCATCTGTCAAAATTTCGATTTCTTATCAGTGCATCAACCATTGTGGCCTTGTCTGTATAAATTAGGACTTTGGATTATGGACGCGGAAATTCTTTAATGGACGACGACTAATTATTCTTTCGTTATAATTAATATTCTATTTGGTGTTTGGTGCATTAAATATAGTAATACACATTCGAAAAGTGAAAAATTCATTCATAAATAGCTATACATAACGAAACTGTAAAACAAATATATCGGTAATCTCATAAGAAACTAACTTCCGGATATGTACATTTCAATATGGCGTATACATATCTCGCTTAGTAGCATTTGCTAGATCCTGTGTTAAATGTGACGATTTTAATCAACGTCACAAAACACTGGTGCAGAAACTTAAAAAACAGGGCTATTCCACCAAGCGCCTACACTCAAAGTTTCTCAAATTTGGCGATACATATCGCATGCTGATAGCAAAATACGAACGTAGCGTGCAAGATCTATGGCGCTACGTTTCGTAACTTGTGTCTAATTCCGCTTAACCCGGGCTAGGGGCCGTATGAACCCATGTACTTCAAGATCCTCATGGTACTCATATGAACAGTCACAATCAAAGCGTGACTGAGATGCATCATTCTTTAGATGACGACTTTACAACGAATATTATGGATTAAGAATACTGATCAGCGATACGGATTTGATATTTTTGGAACATCATGATGTCTTGCCGGCATCATTGAAAACTGTTGACCGCTTCTCTCTTGCAGGAAACAAGCCTATGTTTTTGTCTACTATGATTGTCTTTTTGAATTTGGTGCTAATACTGTTATATGGAAAATGGAATAGGTCTTTGGATTATGGATGCGGATATTCTCTAATGGACGACGGCTGGATTATGAATGACGGACTAGACGCTTGTAATTGTAGGTTTGTCCATTCATTTTTAACCTTCTGTCCGTATACATTAAATTTAACAGCTATAAATAAGTACCGATATTTAAGAATTTTATCTCTCGGGTCCGTCAAACCAAATAGGACATTCGATGTATTAAATTATAAACTTATATTTACTTTTGTCATAAACCACGCCTGTATTTCCCGCCACAATGGTCTGACCTTCTGGCATCCCCAAAGTAGATGGTAAATTGATTCTGATTCCTGTTTACAAAGCGTACAAAATTCGTTCTCTTCTGGGTCAATTGTTTTCTTTAAGGAGTTTGTAATCAAAGTTCTACTAATTATACGGTACAGGAACCACTTTTATTTCCTGTCATTAATGCTGTTCACTGATCAATTGATCATACACCACTCTTTTTTCACCACTGTTTTGAATCATATTCCACGCCTAGAGTTGTCTCCCATTTGATATTCACTGTCGTCTTCACGAAACTACCAGCCAAAACAATTTTATAGACAGTTCGGCAACCTGATTGTTCTTTTATCATTGAAAAAATATTTGAGGGAATGAAAGGTGCTTGAATTGTACCTGACAAATCGGTAATTTTCAACTTGTTTGCAGCGTATTTTTTGAGCCACTTTTCATAAAATATTGGTTTGGTATCTATTTTAAACTTGTTATTTTGCCAAATGATTTCCTTCTTAAAAGCAATATAAGCAGGTTCTCTGTAATTCACATTCTGCTGACTTAGAAGGCATATTATCAAGGACAGAATATCCCGCTCTAGCGGAATCGAGAAACTCTACAGGGCATTTGTTTTTGTTTTTGATATTTTTCTCGGCCACGATATTTTCTGTGCACGAATTGTGGTCAAAATTGAAGAGATACTGATTTCATCATCTTTAAAAAGCTTAATTGATTTAACGCTGGCTAACTTATCTGGCTTATTATTCCAGACAAAATGAAAACATTTGATTGGAGTTCATCAGTCGAAATTTGCGTAGGATCAGGCAGTTTCGAAACTAAGATATTTAATTTTGGCAATATTAAAGATTTCAAAACAGTAATTCTTTCCAAAGTGTTTCGTCAACAAAACGTAACAGAAAGATGTGTGAAGTCAAGGATTAACAATCAAATAATTATTTACAATACTAAAATCATATGCAATTTAAGTAAGGTTAATACAACAAATAACTGTGTGAAATATAGTCCTACTGTTCAATGCTATACCGATGTGCACTTTACAGTCCTTTTTGACGCGCACAAATGACTCTTCTGTATAATGGTAATCCAACACTGCTCAGTTATACACAGTCCCAGTAAATGTCCAATATCCGATGGTGTCAACAAATAGCGTAGACCATGCAGCAGCCAACAGTCAATATACAGGAGTAAGTAATCCAGCCGTCCGTATTTACAGGCAAAGGTAACACAATATAACAGACCCACATAAAAGCCAGTTTGAATTTCCTCACAAATGACTGACTGAATGCGCTATTTATACTCTATGAGGCATTCCAGATCATTCTACCCAATCAAGAAGTTTCAAACTTGGAACTTTCTTGAAAATTCAAAACATTGCAATAAAAATCTATATTACAACAGCAAAAATGTTGGCAAACATATGTACATTATATGCGAGACAAACAATCAGCAATCAAATTGTCCTTGCCCTTAATATGTCTGATTTCAATATTGTATTCTTGTAACACCAAACTCCATCTCAACAATCTTTGATTTTTGTTTTTCATCTTACTTATGAAAACAAGTGGATTGTTATCACTGAATACAGTAATTGGCAATGACGAGGAAGTAACATAAACATAAAATGTTGTAAAGCCAATATCATTGCCAAACGTTCTTTCTCAATTGTAGAATAATTTCTCTGATGTTTGTCAAATTTACGTGAAAAAATAACATATTGGGTGATCTACACCATCTATACCTTCTTGTAACAAAACGGCACCAGCAGCAACATCACTAGCATCTACAGCCAGTTTAAAAGGTGAATCAAAATCTGGTGCTGAAAGAACTGGCGCGCTCTTGAATATGGCTTTCAGGTTTTCAAAAGCTGATTCACATTCATCGGTTCAAACAAAACTCGCCCTTTTTCTTAAAAGTTGAGTTAAAGGCTCAGTAATATCTGAAAAATTTGGACAAAATTTTCTGTAGTAACCAGCCATACCCAAGAAACGCATCAGGTGTCACTTGCATGTTGGTCTTGGAAATAGCGAGATAGCACTAACCTTAGCATCTACAGGTTTTACCTGACCCTAACCTACAACATGCCCCAAGAATGTCACACGTGCATGTCCAAATTCACTTTTTCCAAGGTTGAGGGAGGGAGGGAATTTTGCTTAATGTCACACTCAAGTTTGTTTCACTCATATGGTGACAGTCAGTTTGGTTGGTGGAGGAAGCCGGAGTACCCGAAGAGAACCACCGCCCTTCGGCAAGTAACAGACAAACTTTCATACATGGACCAGCTGGGCTCGAATCCGTGCCGGTTCAGCCGTGTGAGGCTAGCGGTCACCAGCGAAGCGCCTTAGACCACTCGGCCACCGAGGGCCCTTCCAAGGTTGACTGTCAGCTTGGCGTCACTTAGTCGATTGTACAGTGCGCGAATTCTCTGTAGATGATCTCCCCACGTATCGCTGTAGACAACGACGTCATCAATGTAAGTCTCACATCCTTCCAAACCAGAAGTCACACGATTGATGAGACGATGGAACGTGGCCGGAGAATTTTTTCATTCCAAATGGCATGCCTTTGTATTGGAACAAACCCTCCGAACTGACGAATGCTGATGTCGCCTTCGCACGATCTGTCAGTGGAACTTGCCAAAATCCTTTCAGAAGATCAAACTTTGACTCAAACTTGGCACTTCCCACTTTATCAATGCAATCGTCAATGCGTGGAATAGGGAATGTGTCTGTTTTGGTCAATGTGTTCACCTTTCTGTAGTCAGTACATATCCTGTAACTGCCATCTGGCTTTGGAACGAGGATACAAGGTGAACTCCAGTTACTATTACTTGGTTCAATGAAGTGATGGTCCAATAAATACTGAATCTCTTTTTTCAGTTTAATGGGATTCAAACGATATGGGCGCCGCTTCACTGGATTAGAATCTCCGACATTGACGTCTTGTGAAATTTTATCAGTCCGAGTAGGATTATCGGGAAACAAATGTTCATATTGATTGAGCAGAGTTCGAAGTTCTTCCTAACGCGCTGGTTCAAGATGACACAACTTGGAATCCAAATTAAGTAGAATGTCAGAGTTCTGTAATTTCGCCGCTGTCATGGGCTCTTCACAAGTTTCATTATTATCAGGGTCAGACCTAACTACACTTACATGGTTTACAGAATTGTTAGTGCTATCTCTATGTATAACTTTAACATATTTACATGACATAACTGTTTGTGTTTGCGCCTGTCAGGAGTCTGAATTACATAATTAAGGTCACTTAATTTCTTTTCAATGACATAAGGATCATCATATCTAGCCTTAAGTGGATTACCAGGAATAGGCAGAAAAGCTAGTACCTTCTCACCAGGTTTGAAACTTCGTTTAAGGGCATGTTTATCATAGGTTATTTTCATACATTTTTGTGCTGACTTTAAATTTGACATGGCCAAATCACATGATTTAGTCAACCTGGTGCGAAAGTCCGACATATAATGTAAGAGACTACATGAGTCAAGATCACTGTCTAAGAATTTTTCCTTTAGCAGTTTAAGTGGTCCTCTAAATGTATGACCAAAGACTAATTCAAATGGACTGAAGCCTAAAGACTCGTGAACAGACTCTCTAGCAGCAAACAATAACAAATGTATGCCTTCATCCTAGTCTTTCTCAGTGTCAAAGCAATAAGTCCTGACCATGTTTTTTAATGTCTGGTGAAATCTTTCTAATGCGCCTTGGCTTTCTGGGTGATATGCAGATGATTTGTACTGCTTTATTCTCAATTCATGCATGACTTGTTGAAAAATTCCTGACATGAAATTAGATCCCTGATCAGTCTGAACGGACTGGGGTAGGCCGACATGTGTGAAAAACTTAACTAAAGGCATTAACGATAGTTTTTGCCTTAATATTCCGTAAAGGAATGGCCTCAGGGAACCTGGTTGAAGCACGCATGACTGTTATCATGTATTGATTGCCTGACTTTTGTTTTTGGTAATGAACCAACACAATCTATAATCACCCTACTAAATGCTTCCTCAAATGCAGAGATTGGTTGTAGAGATTTGGCGTGGTTTGGTTTGGTTTTCCTACCATTTGACATGTGTGTCATGACCTACAAAATTCCGTAACATCTTTCTTTAAATTTGGCCAATAAAAATTATTTAGAATTTTGTAATATGTTTTGTTGACGTCTAAATGGCCTGAAAGAGGTGTTTCATGGGCTAGTCTGTGGATATCTGAACGATAAGAATTTGGTACTACAATCTGATACTTAATTTGCCCACTCATCATCAGGTAACACATCTGGCGGTCGCCATTTGCGCATAAGAACACCATTCTTACAAAAGTAACACACAGGCTCTTGAGTTACATCACACTCATCTACTGCCCTAGCAAACAACTTGGAAATGTCCTTGTCACTATGCTGTTCATTAACCAGCCGTGATTTTGAAATTTTTCATTAGAACATTCCAATTTGCTATCAAAATGTGACTTATCAGCCTCATCATTTAAACGCACAAAAGTGTCGGCCAAACAAACGTCATCGACGACGTCATCTTTAACCCTATCTGGCCTGGGCTTTTTGGGACCTGTCCAGGCCTGGGGGGCCGAAATGGCCCCCCCTAATTATTTTTCTTACCTCTTGAGCTAGGGTGCTGAAACTTACCACACTATACCCTTGGGTCAAGCTCTACCAGAAAATGTAAAAAAAATCCAAGATAGCCGCTTTGATGACGTCACAGTGACGTCATTTTCAAAAATGGCATATTTTGGTCGATTTTTCGGTCGGATTTTCCGAATTTTTTATTTATGCAATTTCTCCGCAAAAACTGCATGATAATTTAGTAAATATTAATGTGATGTGAAATAAAATAGTTATTGCTCACTTTTCATCGCGGAAAAGCAGAAATTTTGACAAAAACATCACTTTCCTGGTACCCCACGTGGCCGCCATCTTGAATTTATCCATGATCCTCTGCTCAGGGGGTTATGCAAATGGCTCAGAATGACCCCAATATGATAAACTATAAAGTCCCGGAGTTTCAGTACTGCATTTTTCGCCGTTCCGGAGATGGCGCAGAAAGTTTGGTAGGGGGGCCATAATGCCCCCCCCAGGCCAGATAGGGTTAAGAGACTTTTCAGACTCCTCAGCTAATTTACTCATGGCTCTAGTAACTGCACAAGCCGGATACAAACTTTGAATTTCGTCTTCATCTGGATCATGGATCTGATCCAAGCAAGGCTTGTCAATTACAATCGGGTTAACCCCGACCTTATCTCCCGCAAGATCATTTCCAAGAAGTAAATACCCACCATAACAGGCCCAGAAATCAAGTCGGAAGACAGATGAACGTTATGGAGCGGAACGGGTGTATAATTTACAGAATCTACCCCTTTAATCAGGACATTACTGCCTGTAGATGCAGAGTCAGAAAACGGCAAAGTATCTGCCAACAAAAGAGACTGGGACGCGCCCGTGTCTCGCAAAATCTTCAGAGGAGTAGCATTAGACAAATCACTTGAAAGTGACACAAAACCATGTGGATAAATGGTCAAAAATCTCCATAACAGGATTTGAAAAACTGTCAACCTTACCCTTGATAGAACTAATAGGAACAGTGTCCCTGGCCATCTTAACGTCATATACACTATGAACGTTACTAACCTGCTTGGGTATAGATCTTGAAGTGAGGAAACCACTGGGCTTTTGGAAGGCTTGATCTTGTTTTCTTTTCAATTTAAAACAATTAGCCATTAAATGGCCGTCCTTCTTACAATAGTTGCAAATGGAAGATTTATTTTGAGTGTTAAAAGTGGGTGACTGAGAGTTTGTGTTTGACCTTTGACCTTTGTAACTGGGGTTAAAAGTTTTAGGCTATGAGAAAGAACTGGGTTCGTTACCTGAGAGATTAGACTGGAATGAACGTGGCTTAACAGCATTGAAAAATGATAATTTGTGTGTCAGAGCGTATTCGTCAGCAAAACGTGCTGCCTGATCTAAAGTGTTGGCATTCTTTTCATCAAGAAATGTTCTAATATCACCATGGATACACCGTTTAATTCCTCTACCAGCATAAGCTGTCTAAGGCTTTCAAATCGGTTGTCAATTTTAACCGAAGCACACCACCTATCAAATAACTGTTATTTTGAACGAGCAAATTCTACATGAGTCTGAGAGTTTTCTTTTTCACAACTACGAAACTTTTGTCTATAGGCTTCGGGAACTAATTCATACCCTTTAAGGATTAAATCCTTCACCGTATCATAATTTGATGCTTGCTCTACCGTCAATTGAGTGTAAATGTCCCATTCCTTTGCGATCAAAACAATTTCAAGAAGTAAACTCCAATTTTCTTTTGACCAGTTCAAATTTTCAGCAATTTTCTCAAAATGCTGAAAATATTTATCAACTTCTTTATCCTGAAATGGTGGGACGAGACGTATTTGACGAGCCGCATTAAATTTTGATTGTGATTGTACAGGTGCATGTGCAGGAGGACTTGTTTGCGATGTAATTCCATATGCTTCATTTCTAACTGAAACTGTCTTTCTTTCTCTCTCTCTTTTTCTAACTTTTCTCTCTCTAATTTTTCCTCTTTTCTAACTTTTCTCTCTCCAATTCTATGTCTCTTTCATTCTCTAATTTTTCTCTCTCAAACTGAAACTGTCTTTCTTCCCTTTCTCTCTCTAATATTCTAATTTCCTTATTTCCAAATCATCAGTTGTTTCCTCAGTTAAATCAAAATCACTTTCATCCCAAAGTTGTTTGCTAACAAAATGTTTAATAATGAGTTTCTTAATTTCTTGCTGTCTCCAAGATGTTTTAACTTTAACCATGCAGCAGCCAACAGTCAATACACATGAGTAAGTAATTCAGCAGTCCGTATTTACAGGCATAGGTAACACAGCATAACAGACCCACATAAACGCCAGTTTGAATTCCCTCCCAAATGACTGACTGAATGCGCTATTTATACTCTATGAAGCATTCCAGATCATTCTACCCAATCAAGAAGCTTCTAGAATACACAGCATTACCGCATCCTCTGACCTAGATACAATTTACAACAGCCTCCCAGAAAGCTCCAAGTGGCTGACCCACATAATAATACGTAAACAAGCTTGCCTCAGCTCTATATTCTAGAAACATCCACAATGTCTAATAATTGACCACAATACCATGACAAAGGCGTAGAGATTATTTTTGATCATATCTTCATCAGTGTATCTATCAGTTGCAGTTTGTCTTTGTAGTTTCGTTCCACCATTTCGGTCACACTTAGCGTGAATATCATGCCAAGAAGAGAGAATGAATCTTGCCTCCTGTTTAACCGCCATAGTGTCTTATAAACTTTAGTTGAACCTATAGCTGATCCAATCCAAATGAACATTGCTTTATCTGAATTGATATTTAATCCTGAAACTGAGCGACAAAGTCCAAATCTTCCAAGCAGGCAACCAGGACGCTTTGAGATCCGTCCAGAAAGACAGTCGTATCATCCACATACTGTGACAGTATATACTCTGTAAACCCAGTTTTATTCCTTTTATATTATCATTATTTCTAAGCATAATCGCCAATATCAAGGATTGATCGCTAATATTGACCAGGAGAAAAACTGGGAAACAAACCGTTTACTTTCCACCCATTTTTTGTTCGAGGGACCAAAGTTTAAAAAAACAAAAACGTTCTGAATAAATCTCCAGCTGACTGAATCAAACGCCTTTTCAAAATCTATTAAAATTATTAAGCCTGGAATAGGTTTGTTTTCAGTTCAGGACATTACATCGTATACTATCCTCGTATTTTCACCCATAAATCTGCCGGACATGAAACAAGTTTGATCTTCACTTATTATATTTTGTAACACAGTTTTAATTCCACGTGCTAGTGCACTTGAGCATAATTTTAAATGTCACATTTAGTAGCGATATCGGATGCGAGCTTTTCAACAAATACTTCGGTTAACCTGCTTTGGCCAGGCAGGTTATCACACATTGTTTTTGTGTAATAGAAAATTCTCCTGTGCTATAGCCATAGTTTAGTGAATTAACGAGATACTGGCCGAGATCTCTCCAGCATACTTTTAGAAACTCGGCGGTGAAGCCGTCTGAACCTGGACGCCAATATCTCATCGGAGGAGAAACTTCCTCCAGAGACTCTGCTTGTTTTTTGGTTAATTTTGCGAAGCCTTTAAATAATTGTTTCAGATCAGCTTCTTACCTTTTTCTGGACTAAAGTTTTTTTTGTAAAATATGCAACTTTGGTCAATTATAATCGTACCATCTGTAGGTTCTAACCCAGTTATTGCCTTATTCAGATAATTTCTATGCTCCATGTTCAGATAATACTTTGTCGGTTTTTCCTCTGTTCTGTCCACTAGCCCTCGTCTTTGTCGTGATACCTTCTACTTTTAGCTTGTATACCTTTACATTTATTTAAATATTTTCTCCTTTAACTCTTTCTCCTTTTTCTCTCCGTCTTGCCTTTTTTGTCTTGCGCATGAAATAGTTTCACGCCTAAGGTTCAACAAAATCATTTTCATTATTAGCTGATCATTTATATCGAAAGTTTTTGCTCTTGATAGTTCCTCTGTATTGGGTGGATATTGTTGTATGGCCTCCTGAATTGTTGTTTGGACTAAGCTAAGCATATTCTTTTGCGTTCAATAGTGACTCGTTAAATTTCCAGAAACCCCTGCCCTTGTTATAATCACAAATTTTTAGCGACATGAGAATTAGCGAATGGTCTGATCGATAGCTGGATTCAATTTCCATCTTACTCACCATGTGAAACATATTTCTAAAAATAAGGAAGAAATCCAAACGTGATTGCTATTCTTTTGTCTCCAGGTGTATCTTCTCTCTGTTAAGTTCGCTCCAGGGATCCAAGAGGTCGAGAAGTTCTTTCATCTCCAAAACTGTTTGTCTTGGCTTTGGGTGGTTTAACCTAGCGTAATTGCCAGTATCTAATTCAGGATCTAACGAGATTCCAATCACAACAGATGGCGAAGTGTTGGTTTTTCCACTCTCCAAGTACTGCCTAGATGGTCTCCAATAAGTTAGGTTGGTCTGTATTAGGAGCATATATGGATATAAGCACAAATGTCATTTCAGGGATTTTTATTCCCAAAGCTAAAAAATCCATTCTCTTTATCCCGTTGTACGCAAAATTCAAAATTGTTGCAAAAGAGTATGGCTATCCCCCTTGGGTTACTTCTGAATGAACTGAAATAGGCTTCATACCGTCATTCCGATTTGATTTGTTTCTCCATTTGTCTTTGCGAAATGAACAGCCTTAAGGCAATATATTGAGCACTTATAATTTTTATATGCTGGAAAACATCTCTACGCTTTTGTTTCTCTTTGATTGGAGCGATATGCAAGAGGTGGAAAAAATTGACGACGTCTGGCGACTAAAAAGCAACCATATGACTCTACAGGAAAGCTTCTCTCGGGCCGCACATTCGAACCCGACAATACGGTGGATTCTCGGCCTTAGTATCTCAGTCGTGATTGTATTGCAGATATATTTCCCAACAATAAACCTACATGTATTTGTCGAGTGACAGTTACAGAGGCCTTGAAAGTTGACGAAAGTAATATTTTTCTCATCACATGCCATTTTTCATAAGCAGCAAATACTTTTACCATGGGAGACGACTCTTGTAGAAGATATGACATGTTCACACATCACTAATAATTGTGAACTAATCAGCCGTATAAGAAATCGACTGAATATTGAATGACGGATTAGACGCTTGTATTTATCTCTGTAAAATTCACCTGCCACAATAAATGTTGTAGAGTAGTAAGTCGACGCATTCGTAGATGGTAGTTGTGTTTACAAAATGTATAGATAAAGTTCCACGATTCACAGTCAAAACTCTAGCCTCCGGATGAAAATTCGTCCTAGTCAAGCTCCATGATTGCAATGGGGTAGTCAGATAGTTAGTGGCTATAGATTTAGTGTATTATTAAGAGATGCACTGCGGTTTTGTGAACTCAAAATAATTTCGAGAGCAACTGGGTCATACGGGATCCTCAGAATTGTTTTAATGTTCTGTGATTTACCAAGTATTTGGGTTTAGCCGGTCTTGGGGTGTTTGGATTATATTCACTGGACGATATATTTGAAAATACAGTAAGCTTTCTTCAGTTATGATAGTGTACATGTACCGTTACATGCATTCTAGAGTTGCTTATTTGTTCATTTGCTCATACCAACATCATATATGTATTCCAATGGGTAAAACAGTTCGTTGTTTTTGTCAGACCTCTATCAATATGCCTACATCCAGAAATTATTAACAAATAACCATTTTATCATGTCCATAGCCCTTTTCTCCCCCTTCTACTAAGGATATATAGACAGTTTGCTTGCAATATTAAACACAACAATATAATCCATAATTATGTTTTATTTTACAAAAACGATATGCGTCTTACTCTTTGTCTACTGGATTTACTCTTGAATGTTTACTCTACAAGCACAATCAGTTTGTCAAGGAAAGAGGAACTCCGCTTCCAACCACTCACACCGATATACCCCGACCGTTCCAGACGTCCAAAATGCATCAAACACCATGTAAAACTAGATAATCTCAGGTTTCGGAAGCTAAATTATATTTCATTTAACAAATGGCGGGTGGGGATCGTAATAATGCTATTTAATTACCTTTCGACCTCCCTCATAATCATGGCATCAATTTACCAAGGCAGAAATCCCTGGACTGCCTGTGCCTGGCTTCTTTCAATTGTTCACACGATTTGGACGACGGCTATCTGGTGAATTTCGGATTCAACCAATCAACGATAGACAATTCAAATGCGCCGAGGGTCGTCTTCTTGTTGGCCTACATTGTTTTTTGTTAGTTGCCTAGTCACGTTGGCATCAAAGATAATACTGAGGCTGCTAGGATGGCTAGATAGCCCTAGATGAAGAGGTTGATACTGTTGGAATCCCAAATAGCCATTTCAGACCCTCTATCTGTACTTATGTGAGACGGCTATTTCAATCTTTATGGGATGCTGTGAATAATAACAAACTTCATGAGTTTCAAAAAAAATGTAGACTATACTCATCTGAGCAGCCAAAAACGTTTCGATCAAACCATGATCAGGCATGTCAGGCGGTGTAGAACCGGCCATGCACGATTAACTCACGAACATTTACTAAAAAAAGAGCCAGTCCCAAGATGTATTCCATGCCATGAAGATCTCACGGCGAAACATATTCTTATCGAATGCATAGATTTTAAGATTGTAAGAGATGCTTTTTGTCGAGCGACTATTTTGGAAGATCTTTTTAGTCGGGTGAGGGAGGAATGCATCTTCAGTTATTTGAGAGAATCGGTTCGTTGCATAAGTTTTAATGTGTGTATGTTGTAATGCGTTGGATTACTAAGTTATTGGCTTGAGTACATCGAATTTTGTTTGATCGTCGCTATATAGCTGAAATATTGTTGAACGCGACATTAAACCTTAATTCTCTCTCTCTCTGTATTTTTTCGGCTTCAGTATGTTAATTACCCCATCTCTGTACCGCAGGTCATTGTGGTATTGCCAGGACTCCGTATATCATCGGTGGATCACCCTCCTCACGAGGATCATGGCCGTGGCAGGTGTCTCTACAAGTCCGCAGTGATGTACAGGCACACCGGTGTGGAGGAGTTCTGGTCACCCCACGGTGGGTCCTTACAGCTGCACACTGCGTCTATGGGTGAGTTGTCTTCCGCTAGATATCAAAAGTAAACTAATCTTTGATTTTTTACTTGTCGGCATAAATCTGGATTCTGCTGGCAGTCACTGACGTAGAGACCCAGCTCATGTATAATGTCTGTATGAATATCATTGTATACATAGTAATGTGTACCCGATGAGTCCGAGCATTGAAGCAGACAGGTTGGCGACCATCGAACCTCTCATTTTTGTGGGAGAGATGTGGCTGTGTCGGTTACATTGTGTCAGTCATGAATGGACGGTGTTGGTGTAATCGACGGGTTCGAATCCACCAGAATCAGTGTTTCACTTCCTATTATTTGGACAAATCCTTTGAATATGAACACGAAGATTTGAGATTCTGTGCGCAACCATCGTTTATGAAGCATTTCGTTATTAATTTCGTTTCGCCATTAATCAAATTCACGTTATCCATGAAATAATATGTTTAACTAAGACAACATAACCTCTTGCCTGAGAAAAACGTTCTAAATTCTGACCTGATCCTAACCTTAATATGTGCCAACTAGAAATACAGACGCTTCAGAGAACTAAGCATCCAAAAGGCCAAGTTCTAACTTTATCTGATGGCTTCTAGTATTACCATGTATATGATATTTTCAATGACTGAAATAACCTCATTGCTAAATGTACTCGTTTTTACATTTACCCCAATCAGCTAAAAACGATTTCGCATTTGCGATTCACGAATGTATATGGCTAGCCTTTCCAATGCTGGAGTCCATTTCGTAGATTATTCGTGAATAATAGTGCTATTAGTTTTTAAATTAGTTGCGGTCTCTGCAACTCTTTCCCGCTTATGCAAGTGAAAAAACACACCTGTGGTACAAACACGTGTCTTCCGGTTTATTTAAAAGTCTTTCATACGTCCAATGGATATGAACTTGTGGCTAACACAAGATAACTTGCCAACACAAGAATTGGTTGTTCTCATTGAACACAAGAAATGTGTTAAAGCGACACAAATTATTTCTTGCTAGAACATGCGACTGTATAACTTTATTAACACTCTGGATATGTATTCAGAATTTTCAGCGCTGCACCACTATACGTAGCCGTCATCGGAGAATACAATCTGGCCGATCACTCGGGAGACGAACAATACCGGGGTGTGGAGAGAATTATTCGGGTAAAACCCAACTTCCGGTTTTTCTGGTAACCTCGCAAGTGAGCAGATAAGTTGCGATATCTTAGTACGCTGTCGTTTTTGTCAAAGCAATGAAGCATACAACTTTCATCTTTATACTGAGACAGCAGATATGGAATTTCAGAACTTTCTCCAGATTGTTAAAAAATATTCGAACATGAACTTATGGTATTTGTCTCAATGGAAGATGTGTGTCTATGAAGAGTATCCCTTGCATGGATATATTAGATGTACACTATATTCTTATGTGTAGTTAAGTAACTTGGATGTTGTGACATTATAATCTCCCACAGCATGAAGATTACACGGCAGAAGGAGGATACCCGAATGACATCGCATTGGTTAAACTGTCCCATGATATCGACAACCAGTACTCCACCATTTTACCTGCCTGTCTGCCCTTCCAAGGCGAGGAATACTCCTATCAAGATGATTGTTACGTAACGGGATGGGGAGAAACACAAGGTATGTTTACATGTATATACTCTTTCTGAACGGTTAACTTAATGTAGGCCTCATGGTAAATTTCACATTTACATTGCCCATATATCATGTTCACATCAGGTGAAATTGCGGATCCCGACAGCATATTAAATGAATGTAGATAATAACCATATATACCACGGTATGTGATATAGTTGAACTGCATACAGAGCAGTATCTTGTCGGCGTTTCGTGGTGACTCGGATTCTATGAAATATACAGAAAGCTGATTCTCTTATGTGAAGAGAACAATATAATTGATTTCGGCTAATTAGGTCCACTACCGCAGAGAGGTAGATGGAAAAGTAGAGTTGAGTGTGTTCACATGCTTAAGCTTACATCACATGGGTCACTCAACAGTTCGGCATTCAAACTGGCACGCAGTCCCTTATTCGCTATGACATAGCAATTCATTTACAATACTTATTATACCTCATGTAAATTCGTAATGTTTTCATTGGTTGACAGCCTGTCACGTGTCATTCTACAAATCGTGATATTCAGTGATGATGCAGTCATATCTTGCCTTACCGTTGAATAAATGTCATGTACCACGGCAGAGCGTTGAACAGGACATTTATTCCACGGCGACATCTGTCGGACTAAGAGTTGCCTGCCTGATGTGTATACGTCGGCCCGTTGGTGACAGAAATTGGTGAATGTGATTTGGTAATTGGCTGAAATAAATTTGGCATCTTTTGAAAAGGTACGCAAGATCACCGAGAGCCTTACTCTTCCAAATTATGCGATTGAGTCGACAAACAAGGCGAGCTCGAAGAGTTGATCTTGACACGGCGTTTTGAAATCAACAACGGTCCCACAGTGTTGAACACGATATGCTTATTTCACCGTACCATCCTCATTCACATGATTATAAAGTCCCCATTTTATTCAAATATGACATTCGGTATAATAAAACAACTATTGCATGTTATAGAGTGAAACATCACGATTTGTCAGCTCTCGTCAAGTGATGTACAACTCGCGCTGCGCGCTCGTTGTACATCACTTGTCTCGAGCTGACAAATCGTAATGTCCCACTCTATAACATGCAATAATTTTATATTATTTTCATGGACTTGCAGGGCCTTCTGTTATACTGTTATCTCATCCAAAGATATGTGATGCAATGCTATCTTAATGCAAGACGAACTGATTGTCATTTCAGGACAAAGTGATCGACGGATACTGCACGAGCTGCCCATTCAGATACGATCTCGCGAATATTGTCGGAAGGTTTGGGGTGATACGTATGTGGAGTATTCACACCTGTGTGTCGGAGACGGGGATACTGGGGCCTGTCAGGTGAATACAGTATTCTTATCAATATACCAGAAACTCAAATAATATATTTGATTAATTTCCGGATTAGCTAGTTTGGGCGGGTAACGAAAAAAGTCGCTTTATGTACTCGAGAAATGGGATGTATGTTATTGCTTTGGTCTTCATCAGCCATTTAAACTTAACTTCCTTTAGCATTACAATATTACAGGCGATATAGCTCGACTCTGTCTACACCGTTACGCGGCTGTGTTCATCAATTTCAATCGAGGGGTATCACGCCACACTGACAACGGACCGTATTTGCAGAGGAAAAATAACTTGTGCTAAGTCGTGTGTACCATGGGTTGAGAATACTCAACCACAATCATACCTCTTTGTGTTATTGCAATGTATTGTAAGAGGATTGTTACTACGGCATCTGTTGTGACAATTTGAAAATCTATGGTATGTTCTTTTATTATTACAGGGAGATTCAGGAGGCCCGTTGGTTTGCAGACGTAGGGGTCGGTTTTACGTTGCAGGTTTAGCTTCTTGGGCGGTAGTTGGCTGTAGACGAGCCGGATATCCGAATGCCTTCACGCGCGTTTCCAACTTCATCACTTGGATTGAAGAAACTATAGAAAGAAATTAAATTTAAAATATTTCGTGGGCAAAACTCTATGTGGGCGGGTGTAGGACAAATAGTACAAAAACATTATTCTGCAAAATAGAGGAAACTACTAGTTTTGGTGCAGGTAATATCCGGATTCTAGATCCATCCCGATCCGCAAGATGGGGCGGAGTAAAATAATATCCTTCTACAGGACCGGTGATATGTTGACACCTGGATGTGCATGGCGTTGTTTGGGGAAATTGCGCGAGCAAACTACGTATGCGTGCATACACATGCATGTAGAAGGAACGGAGATGATCTTCCCTAGTATCGGTAGTTTCCTACTACTTTGCAATATTCGAAAAACAATCTTCGACGGTAAGGCGACATCGTGAATCAAACGTTTTTAATCGTTTCTCTTCTAGTTAAGAAACAAATTACGAAGAAAATATCATCGAAACGTGATATCGTTTTACGATGGCCGTGCGATAATAAAAACGATTCTTGTGAAACTGTGGAGAATGACCATAACCATTGTGAATAAATGCAAAACGATGGACAATCATTGTTCTTGGTGAAATCGGAATAGACAACCTTTGATAAACGTATATTGCAAATGAAAGAACAATGCCAGGAGTGTCCAAAACGATTTTTATTTTCAATTTTGCATTTTTCCCCAACCGAGTAAGAAGCCGTTAATGATAAATTCTGTGGCTCGTGAGGGCGCCGCCATTACGGCAAGTTTAGTGACGTCACAGGTCCGCAGAACACTGCAATGAACTGGGAGGAAACGCACAGTTTGCCATGCACTGGAATAATCGCAGCCCGATAGGCAAGCAGGTGTAGCTATATACATTCTTGTATTCTGTACCCTGTAAATACCGGCTGATCTTTGTACAATAACAATGATCTTATCCATGTTGTTGAGGAATCTGGTTTGATCTGTCGGCCAGTCTAGACTGTCTAAGTGTCAAAAAAAAAACACAGCGTCGAGTTGTCTGATAAAATATGCTTTCGTTATAGGCCAATACTTTTCAACTGACGACTACGCCAATTAACATGCGTCAACATAATTCGACAGTAACTCACTGAGATTGTTTAATGTAACCGAGAATGGGAATAATTCTGATTTCTGTGTTACCAATTCAAAGAATCGAGCCTCAACAAAGACCGGCACTCAGCCAGAAAACGAAACTAAATCTGCCTCAGTTGGAGGGCCGTTTCTCCGGGAAAATATTGTCCGGAGAATTTTCTCAACGTTGAACTGTTACCGAAAGAAACTGTTCAGCATTACACGGCCGTTAAACACCCACCCAAATATCTAGCGTGCGAGAAAATTTACCTGAGAAAGTGTATGGAATAAATCCTTGTCAGCTAAAGTCAGTACGTGTGCTTGGCCGATTGTTTCATGATATCCTCCAGCAGAGCCGATTTATTGAAATCCTCGACCGATTTCTACGGTAGATCGTCTTTAATAGGCTCGAACACGCCTGACTTCTTGTATCCCTCGACATTGCTCCCAAGCAGCGTAGATGAAAGCATGGTTTGGCCCAGCCAGCCATTGTCATCAATCAGGTTAAAACTTCCGGAAATGCAAGGCGTCGGGCCCTTGAAAAAAGTTGAAAATCACTTGCTGCCATGTTTGCTCTCTAACAGCAGAGAGGCCCTTTGACGTCATGAGCTAGTCGTCACGTGAATATCACTCGGCCGCTCATTGGCTAAACCATAAAGATAGCGGCTCCCTTCATTCAACACATCTGGTCATTTTGGCAATGTTTGGGAGTATTTCTCTTCGTTAGAACGAATCTCAAAAATAGGGAAAAAATAGTTTTGGGCACTGTTTGGATTGTGTTTTCAGTCGCAGTTTACGTTTGCAAAATGTTAACTCTTAACTCTTTTGCACAACTTCGGTAATGCCCGCTGATTAGGTCATTTCACCCCGAGTAAATTTCTCTGAGGTGGGATTTATGATACCGCGCTGTCATCACGATATCTTGCTGTTCCTATTGAAAACTGTTGACTGCTTCTCTCGTGCAGGAAACCATCTTTTGTTTTTGAAATTTTCATTTGGGATTCATGCCAACTGTGGTAGTCAAAAAGGCCTCTCGATTATTGACGCGGAAATTCTGTTGTGGATGACGACTGAATATTGAATGCCGGAATACGGAATAATTAAACACTAAAATGGTGGTGGAAGCGATGCCGGCTTATACTGACAAGGAGTTTTTTTCTTGGGACGTTTGTGTTCGACTTTTCGAAATAAGTTACTGTATTTTCTATTTTTACTAAAATAGCGCAGTAAATTAGAAAATAATTGATATAATAATAGTGAAATTAATTTATTTAATGCACGTTGGGGTAAAGAAAGGGACAAAATCGGGAGAGAAATGTCAGAACGCATCCGTGGACTACAATAGTGCAAATACAATCGAAATAGTCCAAATTCCGCAGGCTTTGCAGACTATCAATATATCTGATCGAGAGGGGTGCTGGGCGAAGGCCAGATTGGGATATATATATATTGTTATATTTATTGCTTGCATGGTTATTGCTTGAAATTCTTTATTGGTTTGAATAGGATGAACGTGATGCTCTGCCAAGTGACTGAAACAGGTTTACGTGAAACGTTCAAACTCGGAACGCCTTTCATAATGAAAAGTGTTTTGTATACGGGTAACTAACCTAGTCACTAAAACATGGTTTCAAGGGCACTATTTCCAAAACAGAATTCGGTTATTGAGTGGCGAGTAAATTTGTAAAGCAGATATTTGTGAAGATGTCATCCTCATGTTTTGGTATTCAGACATCACGTGGAAAAACAGTTTCAGATGTTTTCGGGATAACAATACTTTCAACCATACAAAGAAACCAAGTCAATTCCGATATGAAGCAAATATTCTGCGATCTAACTGATAGATTATTTCAGAAGATGTTGGTCGTTGTGTTGGCAAGTGTTTGATAGGCCATATTCACTGTACAGTATATAATGTAAATAAAAGGTTTTGATATGTCTTTCTTAGCATAATATGGGATACAAATACATTGAATTGTTCGGTCGTAGATCATTCCTGAAGTCTATTTTTCGAATGATAATTTTTATTGAAGTTTGTGAAATGGGCCTCTCAAACCTGATAATATGTGGTCATGTGTAGAAAATGACTGATTCCAACGGGAGATGTGATATTTTAAAACAAAGCATTAAAATCCCATTGTCCATTAAAATTGTTTTATGTTTTATTTGTATAATGTCTATGTGAATGTTTCAAGCTAGTTGTGTATATGCTAATGGAATTGTATGTTCCCATATAATAATACTCTGTGAATTGGAGCGATATGCAAGAGGTGGAAAAAATTTCCCCTTCCATGAAACCTATGCGGGATAACGTGCTAGGACGAGCGCGTGAGACGTGGGCTGACCAATCACGACAGTAGTAGGTAGCAATGATTTAAAGCCACATTGACCTACTTATTTGTTCTCCCGGGGAGGATTTGAGGAGGTCAAGGTCACGGGGCGATCACGTGATCAAGGCACAAGAGACCAAAAACTACCTCCAGCACAGAAGAGTTCCAATCTAGGGGGAGGTAACTCTGGGTGACTGTAGTTCCGGCAAAGGGCCCCTGGGCATGTATTCTTCCGCGGTGATGCGGTCTGGCGGTGATGCGGTCGCGGGAAAAGCTTCCGCAGAGAAAAAGTAGTCCCCAGACTTCAAATACGCTGCATGGTCCGATTGGGTCGAGTGAGGTAACAAAGTGAAGCATTCGTGAAGGGGCATCCAGTCATGGGTGGGTGTATGTAAAATTAGGATTTTTTCCCGAAACTATAAAAAGCGGAACACGGACTTTACCCCTAAAATAGGGGAAAACACCTATCAACCCTAGCCAAAAGGGCTAAATTAGGATTATTTTCCGAAAATATCAAAAGCGGAACACGGACTTTACCCCTACAATAGGGGTCTGTATTATACAATATAAGGGAAAATGCCTGTATGGGGGAGGGGTGGCCAAAAAATTTGTGGGCTTTACTATGGCTTGTGGGGTCTCGTTTTTCTCGTCTCGCCAAAATGACAATGGGAAGGGTCCCGGAGCGAATCGGTGAAATTTTTGGGAAAAGTACCCGGTAGGCCTGTATATAGGCCTATAGGCTGGCTATATGGGGGTATATGTTCAACCTGGGAAATTCACACACGTTCATTGTGATATGGGTTGCTTGGATTTGTTTTTCACGTCTAGTCATTTAGAACACGATGGGAAGGGTCTCGGAGCGCAACGGTGAAATTTTTGGAAAAGTACCATATAGCCCATATAGTCCCATACTGGCTATATGGGGGTATACACACGTTCATTGTGATATGGGCTGTTTGGATTTGTTTTTCACGTCTCGTCATTTAGAACACGATGGGAAGGGTCCCGGAGCGAAACGGTGAAATTTTTGGAAAAGTTCACCGAGGCCTGGGTAGGCCCATAGGCCTATACTGCATGGCTATGGGGGTATAGGCCCATACGGGGTGGACGTTTTGGGGTCTAGGTGAGCCCCTAATGATCCTATGATGTCGTATGAGGTCTTATTTTGAAGCTCTCGTGGAGGAGCATCCGACTGGACTAATGGTTCGTCGGTTTTCAATAGGTTGCGCATGCGCAGTCTGGCCGTAGTATAGAAAGCAGGCATTTTGGGGGGTATGTGGGTGTGTGTTTGGGGTAGAGATGGACCTCTATGGGTCCGAATGGGTCGTGGAAGGTGTCAAAGTGAAGCTTGTGTGGGTTAGAGTCAGAATGGTGTGTGTTTTAAGTGCAAGTCGCGTCAATCTGCGCATGCGCAGTTGGTTGCAGTAAGTAAAGTGGCCATTTTGGGGCAGTACAGGAAGGTATTTGAGGTCGAGATGGACCATCCTTGGTCCGAATGCGTCCTGGAAGGTGTCATCTTGCAGCTCTTGGGGTGTAGACCCCGATTTGAGGGCTGCCCACGTCACCTGTGACGTCATCGGTGACGTCATCAGTACGAGTAGTAGCGAAAGTGGGCATTTTAGGGCACTGAAGGATGATATTTGGGGTAGAGAGGGACCATCCTTGGTCCGAATGCGTCGTGGGAGGTGTCATCTTGTAGCTCTCGGGGTGTAGACCCCGATTTGAGGGCTTCCCACGTCACCTGTGACGTCATCAGTGGCGTCATCAGTACGAGTAGTAGCGAAAGTGGGCATTTTGGGGCAGTGAAGGAAGGTATTTGGGGTAGAGAGGGACCATCTTTGGTCCGAATGTGTCTAGGGAAGTGTCATGTTGTAGCTCTCGGGGTGTACATCCCGATTTGAGGGATGTCCGCGTCACCTGTGACGTCATCGGTGACGTCATCAATACGAGTAGTAGCGAAAGTGGGCATTTTAGGGCAGTACAGGAAGGTATTTGGGGTAGAGAGGGACCATCTTTGGTCAGAATGTGTCTAGGGAAGTGTCATGTTGTAGCTCTCGGGGTGTAGACCCCGATTTGAGAGATGTTCGCGTCATCTGTGACGTCATCGGTGACGTCATCAGTAGGAGTAGTAGCGAAAGTGGGAATTTTGGGGAAGTGCAGGAAGGTATTTGGGGTAGAGAGGGACCATCCTTGGTCCGATTGTGTCGTGGGAGGTGTCATCTTGTAGCTTTCATGGTGTACATCCCCATTTTAGGGATGTTCGCGTCATCTGTGGCGTCATTGGTGACGTCATCAGTACGAGTAGTAGCGAAAGTGGGCATTTTGGGGCGGTACAGGAAGGTATTTGGGGTAGAGATGGACCATCCTTGGTCCGAATGCGTCGTGTGGGTGTCATCTTGTAGCTCTCGGGGTGTAGACCACGATTTGAGAGATGTCCACAGCATCTGCGACGTCATCGGTGACGTCATCAGTACGAGTAGTAGCGAAAGTGGGCATTTTAGGGGAGTGAAGGAAGGATTAGTAGTTTAAAAGCGCATTTCGAGCCCTTTTCACCTAGCGGCACAAGGCGCAATGAGAGTATGCGCGCGTGTGTGTGCGTGTGTGTGTATGTACGTGTGTGTGTGTGTGCGTATGCGTGTATGTGCGTGTGCGTGTATGCGTGTATGTGTGTGTGTATGCGTCTGTGTGTATGCGTCTGTGTGCGTGTGTGTATACACGTGTGTGTGCTTGTGCGTGCATGTGCGTGTATGCGTGTGTGTGACTGTACCTGTGTGTCTGCGTCTGTGTGTATGTGCCTGTGTTTGTGCATGCGTGTGTGTGTAGGTATGCGTGTGTATGCATGTGTGTGTGTGTGTATGTGTGTGGGTGTGCGTGCGCGGGTGCTTGCGTGTGTGTGTGTGTATGTGTGTGTATGTGTGTTTACGCGTGTGTGTGTGTATGAGTCTATGTGTATGTGTGTATGCGTCTCTGTATGTGTGTATGTGTGTGTGCGTGTGTGTGTGCCTGCCTATGTGTGTGTGTATGATATATGTACAGACACCACCACCAACACCACCACCACACACTACCACCACACGCACACACACACACCACACACACACACACACACACACACCACACCACCACCAGTGCATGTGCGTGTATGCGTGGGTGTGACTGTACCTGTGTGTCTGCGTCTGTGCGTATGTGTCTGTTTGTGTGCATGCGTGTGTGTGTAGGTGCGTGCGTGTATGCATGTGTGTGTGGGTGTGCGTGTATGTGCGTGCGTGTGTGTGTGTGTATGTGTGTGTATGCGTCTGTGTGCGTGTGTGTGTGTGCTTGCGTGTGTGTAGGCGTGTGCGTGTGCGTGCATGTGCGTGTGTATGTGTGTGTATGCCTCTGTGTGTTTGTGTGTGCGTGTGTGTGTGTATGTGTGTGTGTGTTTACGCGTGTGTGTGTGTGTATGAGTCTATGTGTATGTGTGTATGCGTCTCTGTGTATGTGTGTGTGTGTGTGTGTGTGCGTGTGTGTATGCCTGCCTATGCGTGTGTGTATGATATATGTACAGACACCACCACCAACACCACCACCACACACTACCACCACACACACACACACACACCACCACCATCACATTCCACCACCACCACCACCGCCACCACCGGGCGTTGACGGGCGGCAACGCCCGGAGGTGGTGGTGGGAGCTCCCGTGTGGCAGAGCTCTTGGATCGGAGCTCTTGGAGCTCAAAGCCTGTGGAGCTCAGAGCTCGGAAGTGACATTTGCATATGACCTCTGTGAGGTCACTTCCACTTCCGTTCACGTGACCGGAACTGACCTTTGACCCCTGCGCGCAATTTTATGGAAGAAAAACACAAACTGTTGGAACGGTCTGTTGAGGAATTCCGTGCCTTCGTCGGTTTGCAAATACAAAGGTTTGCGCCCGGTCTTGAAGATGTCTTTGAACGCCGCTATGAGATTCGCCCCCGTCTTCGTCCGGATGGGTACCACCCACGCATACTTCGATAGGATATCGATGCACGTCAAGATATACCGATTCCCATCGTTGTGTTTGGCAAAGGCGCTCATATCGACCAAATCCGCTTGCCACTGGGCATCTATTCCTCCCACGATGACCCGTTTCCGTAGAAAATGGCGACGGACAGATCGATGTAAGGTATAGGTGTCTTGTTTTCTTAACCAATCTCGGACTTGGGCACGTTGTATCCCCTGGGGTTTGGCCGCTCGATAGAGAGCCGACAATGCACTATAGGCCGCCGGACTGTCGGGACTGTAGTATAAGTTATCCAACACCTTCTCCCAGCGCTTCATGGTGACAAATGATGATGGACCCTGGCTCTATCGTTTATTTATAACGGATATATCTTGGGCCGCAGTTTCTTTCTGATTTTCTTCGTTGGCTTCCACCGTGTCCATGGTAAATGACCAGTCCAACTCGTCTGATAACCGCTTGATAAGCACTTGATCCACATCTACCACGGCATCTTCCAATGCAGACCATAGATCAGGGTGAAGGGTAAAATGCACTGTACCCCCATCTAGCCGAGCCAATTGAGCAAAGAAATGGCCGCGTCGGATGTACACATCGTGACACAAGTGGATGAGGTCGCCGTCCAGTTCACCAGACAACACCCGTTTGAATTTGGTCCAGCCCTCCCGGGACAGACGAATGTGGGCCGGGCACGGTTGTGTAGGGTCCGCATCACAGATGTCTCCCACCTCCTCCATGATATCGACCGTATCCGCATAAACGTGCAGGAAAACCTCGGGGGGCAAGCTGAGATACGCCAGTATTATATGCTCCGTCATGGTCAGTACGTGAATGGTACCAGATTTGACTGTCTCTCGTATTTATCGGGAGAACCCCGTGAGATCAAAGGATCGGGTGGTCATGTCACTGGGCTGACTGAGTCTAGCCGGGTAATCAATGGCATCGTCGTCTGGTTCATGGCTAGACATTTGTTCATTGGGTTCTGCCGCCGCTTCTCTCAGGGCACGAGCCCACTCCAACTCGTCTAATGACCGCTCGTCCGGTGTAAACAGCTGGTCCACGATAGGCACCACTTTCTCGAAGGCTGTCCACAGATCGGGGTCTAGGGTGAAGCCTCGCGTAGGGTCTCGGTAGCGGCCCAGGCGTGGGAAGAAGGGCCCACGGTGTACGTAGATGACATTGTCTATGTGGATGAGGTGTCCGTCGAGCTCGCCGCTCAACACCCGTTTAAATTTGGTCCAGCCGTCACGGTGTAGCATAACCGTATTCGATACGGTCTCAGCGGGCGACCAGCAAACATCTCCACGGTCTTCCACGAGGGTGACTTTATCTTCATAGACGTGTAACCCCACCCGGGGTGTAAAGGGAAGGATGGCTCGTAGAACTGGTGACATGGTTGACCCAATGACGATCGTTGAATGACGCACACTGTGTCTGACCCTCGTGTTTATAGTCAGGTCCTACTGTCAATGCCACAGCGCCAGGGTCAATAGGGCACACACCATGACTAGGCCAACCAACCGTCGCTGATTCCGGCGTGAGCGCTCGTGGTCCATAGCCCGAGCATCAAGGATGGCTGTCATAGTCCAGTAGTGGTGAGTGATGGCACACCTCTCCATCGAGTGCACTGTCGAGGACCGCTTCTGTGAACTCGTTCAGGATCTGGCGTTGCCCCTCGTTGTCGTCGCCATCTGAAAACATGGACCGAACCACTGCTCGGTAACCCGTGAGTGAATTAACCACGGTCGCATGCTGTAAAATGCGAGTCGCATAGGGACGGGTGTCCGTCATGGCTCTGCAACCGTAGAAATGGAGGTGTAGGATCCAGAGAGACATGTTTTATAGACCATGTCACACATGCGCGCCTAGACGTAGCTCTACGGGTGTAGTCCGTGATACGTAATATTCTGATGGGTTAGTCCAAAAAAGAGAGCAATAACAACACAGATTACAGATCAATCCTTTTATTATGCGTGAATCGGGCGTAACCTGTGAACATGATAGGACATGTACTGACCTGTCTGTGGGGGTTTTCCTCAACTTCGTTCACCTTCGTGTCTTTTCGGGTACGTCCGTGTCTTTTCGGTAAAGTCCGTGTCTTTTCGGTAAAGTCCGTGTCTTTTCGGTAACGTCCGTGTCTTTTCGGTAAAGTCCGTGTCTTTTCGGTAACGTCCGTATCTTTTCGGGTATGTATGAGGGTCTTGAGGGGGGCGACTGTATGTGACAATTTGTATGTGTTTTTCTCGGTGACGTCCGTGGGTATCATCCGGGCACTTCTCGTCTGCGCCTGCATTGGGTATGTATGAGGGTCTTCATGCGCGCGCTGCGGATTCACCCACGCACTTCCGGATAACCCGCGCGCGCTGCGGCATCAGATCACCCCCGCGCGCACGCGCTGCGGCCGGGGCGGGCCGGGCCGGGGAAAACCCGGAGGTTGAACATCCGGACGTCTAAGGGAAAATTGAAACTCTACTGGGTTTGGAGGTGAAACCCGGAAGTGACGTCACAACCCACGTGACCTGCGCAGCAGAATGGAAACGACACCCTAGTCTAGCCCCCTCACATAGGCTTCACATGGATACCTCACTCGATCCCATCGGCCCACTAGTGGCCCACCTAGACCCCAAAACATCTATTTCCATACCCTTTGTCCACTGCGCATGCGCAGAGTGACGATATTTCAACCCCGCACTCACCCCATCAGATGCCCCCTCACATAGGCTTCACATTGATATCTCACTCGATCCAATCGGCCCACTAGTGGCTACCCTAGATCCCAAAACGTCTATTTCCATACACTTTGTCTATTGCGCATGCGCAGAATGACGATATTCCTGCCCCACATCCACCCCATCGGTTGCCCCCTCACATAGGCTTCACATTGATACCTCACTCGACCCCATCGGACCATTAGTGGCCCACCTAGATCCCAAAACGTCCACCCCGTATGGACCTATACACCCATAGCCATGCAGTATAGGCCTATGGGCCTACCCAGGCCTCGGTGACTTTTTCCAAAAATTTCACCGTTTCGCTCCGGGACCCTTCCCATCGTGTTCTAAATGACGAGACGTGAAAAACAAATCCAAGCAACCCATATCACAATGAACGTGTGTGAATTTCCCAGGTTGGACCTATACCTCCCATGGCCAGCCTATGGGCCTATATACAGACCTCGGTGACTTTTCCCCAAAATTTCACCGCTTCGCTCCGGGACCCCTCCCATCGTGTTTTTCTCGGCGAGACGAGAAAAACGAGACCCCACAACCCATAGTAAAGCCCACGAAAAAAAAAAAAATGACCATCCCCATACCCCATACAGCCATTTTCCCTTATATTGTATGATACAGACCCCTATTGTAGAGGTAAAGTCCGTATTCCACGTTTTGTAGTTTCGGGGAAAAATCCTAATTTTACATGCACCCACCCCATTGACTTGATAGGTAGGTCCCAATAAGCCCGGGGACCGATATTAGCCCTTTGACTAGGGTTGATAGGTGTTTTCCCCTATTTTAGGGGTAAAGTCCATATTCCGCTTTTTATATTTTCAGGAAAAAATCCTAATTTTACATGCACCCACCCCATTGACGATAGGTAGGTCCCAATAAGCCCGGGGACCGATATTAGCCCTTTGACTAGGGTTGATAGGTGTTTTCCCCTATTTTAGGGGTAAAGTCCGTGTTCCGCTTTTTTCTGGAGAAATTTTTACATGCACCCACCCATGACTGGATGCCCCTTCACGAATGCTTCACTTTGATACCTCACTCGACCCAATCGGACCATGCAGCGTATTTGAAGTCTAGGGACTACTTTTCTCCGCGGAAGCTTTTTCCCGCGACCGCATCACCACCAGACCGCATCGCCGCGGAAGAATAATCGTGATGACGTCATCAGTTTATGTGTACTTTCCGGATGTTGAAAAGGTCCCGCCAAGAGCTCTGCCACATACCCCACCCGTAGAGAGCCTCACAAAGTTTCCCCTTAAATTTTACCCGGGGGAACAAATAAGTAGGTCAATGTGGCTTTAAATCATTTTTCTATACTACTCACAACAAGGTTTCTCTCAGAATATCGTTGATATTTTTACTAAAGTACTGATTTTGGTAATGATTTAATTTATATGGGAAAAAGAATCCCATATTAACTGATCATGGGATGGAAATTCCCACTCTCGCTAAGCAAAATACATCCCATTATCCTGGCCTGGCAGCTCGGATGTGATGTACAAGTATTTTCCTTCTCTCGAGTTTCAACCCATAAATAATCTCTTACTCACACCTCGAGAATGCGTCAGACGAAGGCGATGTTGGGAGATTCATCTTGCCGACGAACTTTGTATCTTTGAAGTCGGTGTTACTTCGTTTTCGGTATTCCCTGTCATAACTCGACCAAGATACAGGTCTCTTCTGATGGTCCTAGTATAAAGATTCTTCGATGGATGGATGGATGTATTTATGCACTCCATCGCACCGAGATGGGCACTAGTCATGCGAACATGCCGCGCAAGCCGTTTTCCGCAACCTTCTCTATCACATGATCTCACTCATTAATGTCCCGTAATGGCATCATGGCATCAATTCGTTCCATGTGTTGTCATGGTCATACTCGCAATGAAATCTCCCGATAGCTACCCTCGTCTATTCAACAATCCACATATCACCATTGCGACTTTCCCATCATTTCCCTCGCGTTTCTTCTCTCCCCATGCCCCAATACAGTTAAAAAGGGAGTTCCGAATCACTTTTTAGCCCACCATCACCAGATGGTGGCTGTTCAAATCGCTTTTCGTCCGTCGTCCGTCGTTCGTCTGTCCGTCAGTCCGTCCGTCCGTAAACAATTCTTGTTATCGCGATTTCTCAGGAACTGCTTTATGGATCTTTCTCAAATTTGGTACACAGGTTCCCCTTGGGGTCTAGTTGTGCAAGATACCTTTTTTGGTCCGATTCGAAAATCCAATATGGCCACCAGGCAGCCATCTTGGATTTCCCCATGAAACCTTGTTATCGCGATTTCTGAGGAACTACTGCATGGATCTTTCTCAAATTTGGTACACAGGTTCCCCTTGGGGTCTAGTTGTGCAAGATACCTTTTCTGGTCCGATTCGACAATCCAATATGGCCACCAGGCAGCCATCTTGGATTTCCCCATGAAACCTTGTTATCGCGATTTCTCAGGAACTACTGCATGGATCTTTCTCAAATTTGGTACACAGGTTCCCCTTGGGGTCTAGTTGTGCAAGATACCTTTTCTGGTCCGATTCGAAAATCCAATATGGCCACCAGGCAGCCATCTTGGATTTCCACATGAAACCTTGTTATCGCGATTTCTCAGGAACTACTGCTTGGATCTTTCTCAAATTTGGTACACGGGTTCCCCTTGGGGTCTAGTTGTGCAAGATACCTTTTCTGGTCCGATTCGAAAATACAATATGCCAACCAGGCAGCCATCTTGGATTTCCCATGAAACTTTGTTATCATCATTTCTCCGGAAGTACTGCATGGATCTTTCTCAAATTGGTACACAGGTTCCCCTTAGGGTCCAGTTGTGCAAGATACCTTTTTCGGTCCGAATCGAAAATCCAATATGGCCACAAGCCAGCCATCTTGGATTACCGCATGAAACCTTGTTATCGCGATTTCTCAGGAACTACTTTATGGATCTTTCTCAAATTTGGTACACAAGTTCCCCTTGGTGTCTAGTTGTGCAAGATACCTATTTTGGTCCGATTCGAAAATCCAATATGGCCACCAGGCAGCCATATTGGATTTCCTCATGAAAATTTATCGTCATTTCTCAGAAAATACTGTATGGATCTTTCTCAAATTCGGTACACAGGTTCCCCCTAGGGTCTCGATATGCAAGATGCCTTTTTCGGTCCGAATCGAAAATCCAATATGGCCACAAGGCAGCCATCTTGGATTCCCCCATAAAACCTTGTTATCGCGATTTCTCAGGAACTACTTTATGGATCTTTCTCGAATTTGGTACACAGGTTCCCCTTGGGGTCTAGTTGTGCAAGATACCTTCTTTGGTCCGATTCTCAGGAACTACTTTATGGATCTTTCTCGAATTTGGTACACAGGTTCCCCTTGGGGTCTAGCTGTGCAAGATACCTTTTCTGGTCCGATTCGAAAATCCAATATGGCCACCAGGCAGCCATCTTGGATTTCCCCATGAAACCTTGTTATCGCGATTTCTCAGGAACTACTGCATGGATCTTTCTCAAATTTGGTACACAGGTTCGCCTTGGGGTCTAGTTGTGCAAGATACCTTTTCTGGTCCGATTCGAAAATACAATATGCCAGCCAGGCAGCCATCTTGGATTTCCCATGCAACTTTGTTATCGTGACTTCTCAGGAAGTAATGCATGGATCTTTCTCAAATTTGGTACACAGGTTCCCTTTATGGTCTAGTTGTGCAAGATATCTTTTTCGGTCCGAATCGAAAATCCAATATGGCCACAAGGCAGCCATCTTGAATTTCCCCTTGAAACATTGTTATCGTGAATTCTCAGGAAGTATTTCATGGATCTTTCTAAAATTTGATACTCAGGTCCCACATGGGGCCTAGTAGTGCAAGATACCTTTTTTGGTCCGATTCGAAAATCCAAGTTACGCTTCAAATTAATACGGTATTCTCGAGTTGTGACGTTGCATCACAAGAGTCGGCAGATCAAACGGTGGGGCATATTCTATATATTGACTATAGAGAATATCCATACCTTCACCTTCCATATCAAGGAGTTCAAATAATTCGGAATTAAAATGTATTTCTTCAAATTTTAAATCAGTTTTCTTTAGTCCATGCAGTAGCAAGTGAACTGCTCCACCCTTTCGTCTGCCGGCGGGTCGGCTACATGAAGGGACGTCACCCAACGTCACAACTCGACAACTGTAGACTACTGCATGTTTCGATCCAAGGGAGATAATCACGATTCAGGCACTTTAGAAGTTTCAACATTACTGCGCGGACCAGATCCCTTCAGTATTAAGTATTGTATCATCTTACTATTTTCGAGCATGGTAGATATCTCAAACTAGCCCAGTAAACAGAACAGAATTAGCATTCGTTCCTAATTATAAAATCTTAAGTATGTTTCATAGCTCATCAAAGAGATTGGTCCGCGCTTCCAGTACCCAATGATGACACGTGCAAAAAAATAAATAAATAAAAATACTACAAAACAAAGGCGAAGAATCCTCCGTACATGTACATCTACTATCAGACTAACTTTGCTCATTTCTCTTGTATTATAACAACCGACAGAAGTACAGTTTCTAGAAATCTTGAAACTCCTGAAACTTATATTATATCTTGGTGTTTTTCAGTGTCCCTTTTCCGATCTTTTTCGCTCAGATTCGAAATTCTGTAAACAAAATTACAAATCAATCGTTTGTTCTTAGTAGCAATGGACGAAAAGATCCTCTAGTCATCAACTTACAATTATCGGACAATGGTGGGCGCCAAGATCCTTCAGGATCTCTCGTTACATCTAGACGGCTGGCGTTCGTTTTATTATAAGTTGAAAGTGATTCTTGGTCTTATTTTTTACGAAAATCTGTCGTCGATAATTGTATGTAAAAAATTCTCTAATCGAGCTTGTGAATGAATGGGAAAATGATATCCGTCTCAGTGCACCAGCGCGGGCAGCTGCGAATCACTGTGGTGAGAAGCGGATCACGCCATCTAGCGGTCGTTACAGCCACTGGGAATATAATTTTCTTTGTCATCCTGAGTGGTCATGTATCACCAATATCTCAATAGGCGAAAAATGATGTAGAACATGCCTGGACTTTGCTGGTTTGCCATTACTGAGGCGGAAATTCTTCATAGACAACGATGGCCTGATCTGCCTGACTGACCATGCCATATTCCTACGAAGTAGGCTACCATCTGCATATTGTCCGGTAGTCAGTCAGTCAGTGAGTCCATCCGAAAACTTTCGTCCGGACCGTTGACATTAGAACCTTGAATTTTGGCATGAACGTGCATTAGGGCATTGTTACCAGCAAGATCTGAGCTGACCGAATTCTGATGAAAATTTGATTTATAATTATTTTTTATTATTTATTGATGGCTCGGCGAGTGCACCCTCATGCCCATCGGGAACCCTTGGCTGTATGTTTCACTGTGACTGTTGAAGGTTCCCTGATAGGGCATATCATGTTGAACACACCGGTTCTCGTAAAATCACCGAAGTTAAGCGACTTTGAGCCCGGTCAAGACTTGGATGGGTGACCTCTTGCTGTACTGCTGGGCTGATCAGTGTCCATGGTTATAGGAACGGAGGGCGATAACAGTTGCTACGCTAATGACTCACCAGCGGTGACATCTGGGAAAGTTAATAGTACCCACTGTCAATTAGAGACTGCCAAATAAATTCTCTCACGGTAGCACATAGGACCCCCCAAGTCATCTCTCGAGTACACACTTAAATCATATCAAAGGTCCTGTGACGTTAGTCACACTGCCATATGTACGACAATTATCCTCACTAATTAAATTAATTCTCCCACGATTTCGGTGGTTCGTTATTTGTACACGGTCGAGACCATTCATATAAGATTGAACCTAACATACCTGGTTCAGAAACCTGTCGAAAACGTTTCCTCATGGGACCTGAGATGGATTTCTCTCTTATATTGCATGGAATTCAGATTCAAATTTAAGAAAGTCTCACCCACGTTTCCATCGTGTTTCTGACAGCACAATGAATTCTACGCGCATCTTCAAGATCACAATATACAAACTCTCTAAATGGACATCGGACATTCATTTAGCATCTGACTATTTGGACGAAAGAACAAAGAGGAAAGGACACACTGATATATGTTTTCAATTTTAATAATGAACACAAATGATTCGGCATGTGTGTGTGTCTGGGATGGGGGGGGGGGAGACCATCCCGTTCTGTGACTTAAAGTTATTCTAAGGCAATAACTTTGCCCTCCGACATTTGTCATTGTGCAAAATCTTCAATGTCACAATTTTCCATTACGTAATCACACGGAATAAACGGCGCGTATTTTGTTGATCCGGAATTGACATCTCTACTGTGGCAATATGTTACAATGCTGGTGAGTTAAGGTTTATCGCAAATCATAAAATATATTGTTTGATCATTAATATGATTCTATAACTGAAATAAGTACTGAAATTTCCACTCAAACCCACCTTATTTCTCCTAGATTTAACACTGATGAAAGCACATGCGTTTTTTGACCCAGCGTGAATTTGCCTTTGCGCAGTACCAGAGGTATTACCTTGTCGAACGGACCGAAAAACAAACAACGCAAGTCGATTGTTTGACATTTATTTGAGTCCACATAAACAGACGTTCCAATAAAACTAGAAAAGCTTCACACAGATGCCTTATTGCAAGGAATATAAGACGTTCATTAGGAAAGTGATTCGCAACTCACCGTTATTCGGAACCCACAAAACTACTGTACCTAATATCTTTTCAATATTTTCCCTTCTCTCCAGTCTGATTGAAACCAGACCTAAAAATAACGCTCCCCATCTGACATGTCGCTGATTTTAGCGACAAATCAGACGGAGGCGGGTTTTTTTTAAGATCTGGTTTTGATCAGATTGCCCTTCTCCCATCACCGCACCATCTTAACTAATCTATGTCCTTTATCAGTCCAGTAAACTACGAAAATCAATGACGTTACCGAATTTAGTAACAAAATGCCAATTTCAGTGCTTCGTTACTGAAATCAATAACAATTGTCTGACCATGTTGCTATTTGCTGTTGTTCATTTTTGCGAATTTGTTAATTATAAACCGCTTTTCCATGAGCTAAATATGCAACAATTACATAATTTTTTTGACGATTACCTCTCTGTCTTAGTTTTCACGCAACTAGACCACAATTGAATGTATGTCTATAGTTTTTCATCACTCGAACTACTCACGGATTGTGACTAATTATCTTAACTAAACAATTTTCAGTGATGCTTAATTAATTTTACGTATGGTTCAACATGTCTATACAGACGTGGTAGCCTGCTATAATTGTCGAAATCCTCCGTGTCGGAGCGAAAAGGTGGCCCAGAACACGTCATGGTTCTTTCAGCTAAGGGAGATAACTCCTGTAGATGAATTTTTTTTTCTTCGATACTGCTTTGAGTAACTTCTAAAATCAATTTCAGATATGTGTTACTGTTTTCAGTAACAGATTTTGGTGCTACAGTCGCGTTATTCAAAATTGCGTTTCGTTATTGTTTATAGTATCGATCTGTTTGCCCGTTATCAAAAATAGTAAGGTTACTCAAATTCGTACTAGACTGTTTATATCCAAGTGTCCTCGTAACAGGGTATATGATGCTGTAGGTAACCCTCCTATTCCACATTAATTCTTGGACAATGCTGTCTTGCCTCGATGACGGTGACAGGTGCACTGGCACGTGGGTCAACGCGTGAGCTCCAGTTCGTTCTCGTGATCCCTTTAACCTGGGACGGGTGTGTTTAACTATTGATAACTGTTTTAAATATGCTAATATGGACCACATATTCCTACTCTTCCAAGAAAGGATCAATAAGCTAATATTTATGATAATTTTGGCAACTTCAGGTCGAAAATTGTCCAATTATCATCGATTAAAAATATTTTCTGGATTAAGGACCTAGCAAAGCGTCTCGATTAACGAACCGGAGCTCATGCGGCCAGCCACGTGTCGGTGCACCACTTGCTGCCATCGAGGCAAGGCGCAATGATCAAGGATTAACTTGAATTATAGTGCAAATGCCAACTTATCTGGCTTTTATTTTCTATCATTTCTTCGCGTTGAGTCGTGGAGTAAAAAGCTATCAAGGCTCAGCTACAGTCCCGGCCACGAGGGTTGTTGTATTGAGAATAAAATCGAACCTTCAACAGAACAGCGTAGTTCTGGCGAATCAGATTGATTAGTGAATATTCCTTTGGACGGTTCATGAATCTTCGAAGGATTACCCATTCTCTTGAGCTTTGGTGGACGATCTATCTGCATTGGAATTCGAAGAATGCTGGGAACGTCAATGCGGATGAAAATCGATCTCTTTTCTAAAAAAACTATCGATGGAAATCAGTCGAACGTCATTATTGGCGTAAGTAGTAGGTAGCGAGGATTTCGAGTATTGTTTTCCAGGGAGGTAACTCTTGGTTCCCCATTTTTCCGCCAGGGGACGCCACCAGTCCCGTATGACGTCACTTCCGGTCTGGGTGAATGGCACGTGACCTGTGAACATGATAGGATATGTACTGACCTGTCTGTGGGGACTCAATGTCGTTCATCTCCATGTCTTTTCGGTGAGAGGAACATGTACTGGGGTTTTTCCCACAATGTCGTTCACCTCCGTGTCTCTTCGGTCAGGTCCGTGTCTTTTCGGTGAGGTCCGTGGGAACATGATAGGAGATTGCAACATTGTTGCACGTTCGCTACAATGTTGCGAAGATGTCACGGAGATCACCGAAGAGACACGGAGGTGCCCGAAGAGACACGGAGATCCCCGAAGGGGGCGAGAGGGGTCCCTAGTGTACCGATGGGGTTGTATGAGGTATCAATGTGAAGCATTCGTGAAGGGGCATCTGATGGGGTGTGTGTGGGGTTGAAATATGGTCATTCTGCGCATGCGCGGTAGACCAAGGGTATGGAAATAGACGTTTTGGGGTCTAGGGGAGCCCCTAGTGGTCCGATGGGGTCGTATGAGGTATCAATGTGAAGCCTATGTGAGGGGGCATCCGAGGGGCTGGGTGTGGGGTTGGAAAATGGTTATTCTGCGCATGCGCGGTAGACCAAGGGTATGGAAATAGACAAATAGACGTTTTGGGGTCTAGGGGAGCCCCTAGTGGACCGATGGGGTCGAGTGAGGTATCAATGTGAAGCCTATGTGAGGGGGCATCCGAGGGGCTGGATGTGGGGTTGGAATATGGTCATTCTGCGCATGCGCGGTAGACCAAGGGTATGGAAATAGACGTTTTGGGGTCTAGGTGGGTCCCTAATGGACCGATGGGGTCGAATGAGGTATCAATGTGAAGCCTATGAGAGGGGGCATCCCACTGGGTGGATGTGGGGTCGGAATATCGTCATTCTGCGCATGCGCAATAGAGAAAGGGTATGAAAATAGACGTTTTGGGATGTAGGTGAGCCCCTAATGAGCCGATGGAGTTGAGTGAGGTATCAATGTGAAGCCTATGTGAGGGGGCATCCGATTGGACTAGGGTCTTGGCCGTTGTCCACATTCTGCGCATGCGCAGACAGGGAATTAGGTGAGCCACTAATGATCCTATGGTGTCGTATGAGGTCTTACTTTGAAGCTGTCGTGAGGGAGCATCCGCCTGGGCTAGTGTGTCGTTCGTTGTCAATAGTCTGCGCATGCGCAGTCTGGCCGTAGTATAGAAATAGACGTGTTGAGGTTTAGGTGGGTCCCTAATGGGCCGATGGGATCGAGTGAGATATCCATGTAAAGCAGTCGTGAGGGAGCATCCGACGGGCTGGGTGTGACGTGGAACTGACGTCATTCTGCGCATGCGCAGTAGAGAAAGTGTATGGAAATAGACATTTTGACGCCGACAGGGGTCATTATGGGCCCGATGGAGTCGTATGTGGTCTTATGTTGAAGCTGCTGTGAAGCAGCATCTGACTGGACTCAGGGTTCATCCGTGTTCAGTGGTCTGCGCATGCGCCGTCTGGTCGTAGTATAGAAAGCAGGCATGTTGCAGCCGTCAGGGAGTGTGTGTGTTTGTGACCCACCACTAGGGGTCCCTGGGTGTGGTTGGGTGGTGGTGTGGGTTCTGCGCACAGACGTTACTTCCGGGTTTCACTAAAACTACCTTCGAACACAAAAGAGTTCCAATGTTCCCCTTAGACGTAGCACCCGGCCCGGCCCCGCCCCGCCCGGCCCCGGCCGCAGCGCGCGCGGGTTACTCCGGCCGCAGCGCGCGCGCGCGCGCCTTATCCGGCCGTACGCCTGCGCGGGTGAAGTTCGGATTATCCTAGGCCACTGATGGGCTACTTTCTCCACGCTGTTCGAAGCCAGTTTCACCGAATCCCCATATGTCTGTTATAGCTTTCATGCATTATGCTCATAAAGAAAACACACAAGACAGGGTTTTTTTTGGGTGAGATCTCATTTTTTATTCAACAACATCAACGTGAGAATAACCACGTGAAAACTGAAGCCCAGAACAGAGGGCTTGTACATTGAAAGAACTGAAGCCCAGAACAGGGGGCTTGTAAACTTAAGCCCAGAACTGGGGGGCTTGTACATTGAAAGAACTTAAGCCCAGAACGGGGCTTGTACATTGAATTGATCGGCGGCCCAGTCATATACGAGTACATCGCGGTCCTCGGCCTTGGGGTACTCGTCAAACATCTGTACGATGGTAGATAAGGGTCTTCCCCGGCATCGATGGTACAGGTAAAACAAGCAATATTGTCCGCACACGCTACTGGCCAGGCTTTGCAACGTTTGACTGTTCCAACACCACGTCTCTGTGCCTTGATCCATGAAATCTGTTAAATCGGGTTGGAGGGGTGGCAGGCCGTACGGGTCAAAGTATTCCCCCTGCTGTTCTGTCAAGTACACGCCCACCCAATGTTCACCGGGCTGATCCATCGGGTCCGTGTTGAGAACGTAAGCAGCAGGATACATACGGTCTAATGGGAACACATCTCGGGCGAACACCCCTTGAAAGACCATACGTGTCTCTGGGTCATTCTCCAGCACCGTGGTTATCTGGTCTGTATCCATGTTAGGTGGAGAAGTCACACAAGACGTTGCGCGCTTTGTCCACTTGAATGATGTTGTCAAACTCGGCGTAGCAGATCACATTGACGGTGCTCCGGAGGGCTCGTGCAAAGTGGATTTCCAACCGTAAATGTCCTTGCTTGGCGAGGGCCAGCTGATGGTCGTTCTCTAAGGTGGGGGTCAGATCGAAACAGAACAACGTGTATCCGTTCCCGTAGTCCTCCCGACTGATCATATTCCCTTCCTCCTGGTTGATTTGACCGGTGGCTGTAAACAGGCTCTGATAGGCTCGAATGAAATTCGCGCGCCCAAAGTTCGGTGTTAAGGCCGTGGCTGGGACCTGTTGTCCATCCACATGCAGGGCCACAAAATTGATGCCGAAATGTTTAAAGTCAAACGGATTCTCTGGGTAGGCTCCGCTGAAACTGGTATTTTCCACACAGGCCAGGATCAATCGCTTGGGTAGTTCCCCAGGAACAGGTTTTCTTTGTTGGCGCCCATATTTCCAGCAGACACAGAGAACACTTTGGTTTGCACACGTCGGATAGGGTACTGGGCTGGTTTTGTTTCCAAGGCTTTGAGGTGTCCCAATTGAACGGCTGGATTCGGTTTCGCTTTTCGGATATACAGGACTGCGTCTTCGATGACAAACTTATAGTCAGCTGCATGCCCGTCTACGTTAGTGGCCATCAAGGCGAAGGTCGGAGGCGCCCGTATCAGTCGGATTTTGATGGGGATCTTGTTCAACAGGTATCGGTCTTGCATGAACATGTCTGCGTGGAGTCGACCCATGAGATCCACCGCGACGCCGTTCGCGGTCAAAGCCTTCCGTTTGTTATATCCCACATTGTCGTTCTCTACGCCCATGTGCTGGGCTGTGTCCTGGTAGAATAAAGCGGCTGTCAGTTGAGATTTTTAGCCTCTCGCCCATGCGACAACAGCGTCTCGATGTAGGCTCGATAGGGGTACGTGTTGGTCGAGTCACTGATGAGTTTGTCGCTGAGAAATATATCCACCTGTTGAAACATCGAATGCAGCCAGAGATTCGTCGGGCCCACCGTTGCTTGGTCAACGATTCTCGAGCCATCTCCATTGACGATGTTGGGTTTCACATACAAGTATGTATGGGCTAAATCCACATAGGCCGTATCCGCATTACTGATGGTGAACTCGATGGGCCCTGTTGCGTTGATGCTGAACAGCGGGATATGCTCCATCCATAATCCTTGTTCGGCACTGGTCTGTGTGGCCGGGACGGTCCACAAATCAAATTCACTGTTGGTGGAGGGGCAGAACTCTGCGTGGATCAAGGACATGTTTTAAGAAAAGATATCCTGGGTCTTCGATGTGCGTCGTCGCTGGGTCGGTCGTCGACTGGTGCGTGGTCTCGGCGGTGCAGGTCTTTTATTCCCTACGGTGCGTTGTGCTTTGGCCACCAAGACGCCTCCTGCTTCTTTGGCCCGCCGTTTCAAGGCTTCTTTGGGTGCCGTACCCCCCCAAGACATCACCGCTTGCTTGCCGATTGCTTTCATCCCACGCGTCACCAAGGGCAGGAACGTTTTGACGATGCTCCCGAGTATGTTCCACAGTCCATGTCCTCGTTGCATGCGTGCACCACTAAAGACCGGAAGGCCACCGCCGGCCTGCTGGGCATAATAGTCCATATAGCTGCGTTCATCGCACTCGTAAGGCACCTTCATTATACAAAGTGGGGAGCACGTGCTTGTCGAAAATGAAGTGTCAGCACCACTTTCCCGCGTTCGAATGCCACCGGTCGTCCCGTGTCATCTCTTATATCCACCGTGATAGTGTTGATGTGGGGTTGTCGTACGGGTAGGTAGAGCATGTGGGTGAAACTGTGGGTGACTTGATCACCATACGTCTTTTTAATGGGGACCACCCGTAACAGAGGTGTGTTGATATCGCCCACGATGTGGTTGTCCACCACGTCCGAGTAGACGTAGAGTCCGTACATACCCCACTTCATATCCATCGGGATCTCGCCTTGGTGGGCGGTGGGACCAGCGAACGTCCGTAGATCGAAACCCAGCATTTGCTGTAGGATAGGACTCAGTACGGTTGTCGCATCTGTAAAGGCTTCCAACGCAAACGGTGTGCGGCCGGGATACATCTGTCTCGCCAGGTGCAGCAGTTGAGTGGTATCTCTCGGGTTTTTGAAGACCACCAGGTAGTGGGCATTTAAGCTGATGTTCCGATGTTCTTTGTTTTTACTGAACAGATTCTGCACAATGTAGATGATGCTGAGCCGTCGATGATGGCTGCCTTTGGTAAAGATCCGCGCATCCATCTCCGCCATGAGATCATCCAGAACCACCAAGGTGTCCGGTTCCAAATCGGCCAGGTTGGGTAGGCCTTCCACGAACGTGATGTGGGGCATTGCTGCATATGCTGCCTGCCATTCTCCGTAACACCACACGACTCGGGCAATGGGTGGGGGGATCATGCTGTCGGCGTGTTGAAGGAGCTTCCTGACGAAGTGCGTTTTGCCGGAGCCCGTCGGTCCTGCGATGACGCAAGTGAAGGGATGCTGCCCCCGAGGGTCCATGGTTCGAGCTGTATGCGCTGTCGTGGTAACCCGCTCTTGTAAATTTGGTACGAATGAACTGAAGTGGTGGTGGTGGGTACAACGTCGGTCGTCGTTGTCTGTTCACTGTGAGGGATGATGGTGGTGGGTACAACGTCGGTCGTCGTTGTCTGTTCACTGTGAGGGATGAAATCCGGTGGGTTTTCAGACGTAGTGGGTGTACTTGGTGTAGGTGTGGAGCTTGGTGTGGAGCTCGACGTCGCTTGTACACGGGGTGTGGTGGTGACTGGGCTCGATACGGGATTGACTGGTGCTATCTGTAGACCGGTTTCACTGGTGGCTGGTGTTCTCAGTTGGTTAAGTAACGTGCTGACATAGGCTACGTCGTAAAACACACCTCCGTACAACACACTCAGCAGGGTTAGCAGTATCACCACAAAGCCCACTTCCGCTTTGCGCGTTTTGGGACACGCTGTATTCAGAGGCAGCTGCTGTTTGTCCATAGCACTGTGGTCGGACGTGGAATGAAGGATGACGGCAGTGGTGTCTGGCTTTATAGTCGTTTCACCTGGTTGGCAGCGACCCAGGAATTGAAGGAACTGGGCCAGCCTTGCCATTTGACGAAATGAAACAGTTTGCCACGTCGACGTTCCGTTTTCAAAATCTGCTTCACCGTCTAGTAGTCTTGCTGTGTTTTTACGACAGGCTGTAATTCCGTCTCGTAAAACGTCCCTAGCAACGGTTCCCCTTGAAGATCTTCCAGTTCATAGACTCGCTGCTGTCGGGGTAGGCGCCGTTTAATCAGGAAGTGCTCATCGCTCCAGTTGGGCAAGTAACTTTTCTCAAATTGACCTTCCACGAGGGTGACTTTATTTTCATAGACGTGTAACCCCACCCGGGGTGTAAGGGGAAGGATGGCTCGTAGAACTGGTGACATGGTTGACCCAATGACGATCGTTGAATGACGCACACTGTGTCTGACCCTCGTATTTATAGTCAGGTCCCACTGTCAATGCCACAGCGCCAGGGTCAACAGGACACAGACCATGACTAGGCCAACCAGCCGTCGCTGATTCCGGCGTCAGCGCTCGTGGTCCATAACCCGAGCATCAAGGATGGCTGTCATAGTCCAGTAGTGGTGAGTGATGGCACACCTCTCCATCGAGTGCACTCTGTCGAGGACCGCTTCTGTGAACTCGTTCAGGATCTGGCGTCGCCCCTCGTTGTCGTCGCCATCTGAAAACCTGGACCGAACCACTGCTCGGTAGCCCGTGAGCGAATTAACCACGGCCGCATGCTGTAAAATGCGAGTCGCATAGGGACGGGTGTCCGTCATGGCTCTGAAACCGTAGGAATGGAGGTGTAGGATCCAGAGAGACGTGTTTTATAGACCATGTCACACATGCGCGCCTAGGCGTAGCTCTACGGGTGTAGTCCGTGATACGTACTATTCTGATGGGTTAGTCCAAAAAAGAGAGCAATAACAACAACAAAGATTACAGCGCCCGAGGATCCCCTGGAAAATCTTCTCCACGTCTCATGGTATAGCTCCGGTGAGGCAGGCTCAGGCTTGTGAGGCAGGCTCAGGCTGGTCAGGTCAAGCAGGCCAATGAATGCAGCATTGCCCTAAACATTCCTACTTTTATACACCTACATAGAAGTACCCGGATGTAGGCGCGGACGTAGGCGAAAGCATCCCAGTACCCGGATGTAGGCACAGACGTGAGCGAAATTCTAGTCCAAGCCCATTGGTTCTTTTATGGATCGCTCATTGGCTCTTTTTCTCGACCGCTGATTGGTCCAAATGGACCTGCCCATCCTTCCCAGGTTAATTTACAATCCCCTTTTTGGGTTCAAGCTCTGTATATCGATGCCGCAACATTGTTGCCGAACCTTGCCGAAAGGGAGACCTTTTGACCTGGATGTGACCTTTGACCTTTTCACCCGACATTCATCCGCGCACTGCCGGTGATGACGCGCGCGCGCTGCGGCCGGGGCCGGGCGGGGCGGGGCCGGGCCGGGTGCTACGTCTAAGGGGAACATTGGAACTCTTCTGTGTTCGAAGGTAGTTTTAGTGAAACCCGGAAGTGACGTCTGTGCGCAGAACCCACACCACCACCCAACCACACCCAGGGACCCCTAGTGGTGGGTCACAAACACACACACTCCCTCACGCCTGCAACATGCCTGCTTTCTATACTACGACCAGACGGCGCATGCGCAGACCACTGAACACGGATGAACCCTGAGTCCAGTCAGATGCTGCTTCACAACAGCGTCAACATAAGACCTCGTACGACTTCATCGGACCCATAGTGACCCCTGTCGGCGCCAAAATGTCTATTTCCATACACTTTCTCTACTGCGCATGCGCAGAATGACGTCAGTTCCACGTCACACCCAGCCCGTCGGATGCTCCCTCACGACTGCTTTACATGGATACCTCACTCGATCCCATCGGCCCATTAGGGACCCACCTAAACCTCAACACGTCTATTTCTATACTACGGCCAGACTGCGCATGCGCAGACTATTGACAACGAACGACACACTAGCCCAGGCGGATGCTCCCTCACGACAGCTTCAAAATAAGACCTCATACGACACCATAGGATCATTAGGGGCTCACCTAAACCCTAAAACGTATATTTCCACACCCTTTTCGCAGAATTTCCTGTCTGCGCATGCGCAGAATGTGGACAACGGCCGAGACCCTAGTCCAATCGGATGCCCCCTCACATAGGCTTCACATTGATACCTCACTCAACTCCATCGGCTTATTAGGGGCTCACCTACATCCCAAAACGTCTATTTTCATACCCTTTCTCTATTGCGCATGCGCAGAATGACGATATTCCGACCCCACATCCACCCAGTGGGATGCCCCCTCACATAGGCTTCACATTGATACTTCACTCGACCCCATCGGTCCATTAGGGACCCACCTAGACCCCTAAACGTCTATTTCCATACCCTTGGTCTACCGCGCATGCGCAGAATGACCATATTCCAACCCCACACCCAGCCCATCGGATGCCCCCTCACATAGGCTACACATTGATACCTCACTCGACCCCATCGGACCACTAGGGGCTCCCCTAGATCCCAAAACGTCTATTTCCATACCCTTGGTCTACCGCGCATGCGCAGAATAACCATTTCCCAACCCCACACCCAGCCCCTCGGATGCCCCCTCACATAGGCTTCACATTGATACCCCATACGACCCCATTGGACCACTATGGGCTCCCCTAGACCCCAAAACGTCTATTTCCATACCCTTGGTCTACCGCGCATGCGCATAATGACCATATTTCAACCCCACACACACCCCATCAGATGCCCCTTCACGAATGCTTCACATTGATACCTCATACAACCCCATCGGTACACTAGGGACCCCTCTCGCCCCCTTCGGGGATCTCCGTGTCTCTTCGGTGATCTCCGTGACATCTTCGCAACATTGTAGCGAACGTGCAACAATGTTGCAATCTCCTATCATGTTCCCACGGACCCAAGACACGGACCTGACCGAAGAGACACGGAGGTGAACGACATTGTGGAAAAAACTATTCGCGACTGCTCGGCTTATTCCGTGAATTACAAGCGTCTAGTCCGTCATTCATAATTCAGCCGTCGTCCATTAGAGAATATCCGCGTCCATAATCCAAAGACCTATTTCATATTCCATATAACAGTATTAGCACCAAATTCAAAAAGACAATCATAGTATACATAAACATAAGCTTGTTTCCTGCAAGAGAGAAGCGGTCAACAGTTTTCAATGATGCCGGCAAGACATCATGATGTTCCAAAAATATCAAATCCGTATCGCTGATCAGTATTCTTAATCCATAATATTCGTTGTAAAGTCGTCATAATACCTCGCGTATTAATGGTGGAAGGATTTTACAGCTATCAGCTGTAAACCGTGATCCGCCGCACGTGAGGCACATCACATGCTGTAGGATGTGTTTCCCCTCACATAGTCCCCCCCCCCCCCAGTCGTTTGTATTTCTCTCTTATCGGGAGATAAAATATATATCCAAATGAAATGGACATTCCCTTGATTCTACCCGGGAAGAATCTCTTCTAATTTGATTCTAATTTTGTGTTTCTCTCGGTTTTTCTTCTTGCGCTAATCTCCAGCAGTGTCCATGGTAACGGAAGTCATACAGCTGGCATGCGCCGTTCGGAGTTTCCGCGTGATATTATTCTTTCAATATGGATGCCAATATGGATTCCTACCAGTGCGGATCGAGGTTCTAATGTCCTGCATTGTCCGAGATTGTGTCGAGTGGGGAAAACCCCCAGTACATGTTCCTCTCACCGAAAAGACACGGAGATGAACGACATTGAGTCCCCACAGACAGGTCAGTACATATCCTATCATGTTCACAGGTCACGTGCCATTCACCCAGACCGGAAGTGACGTCATACGGCAAGGTCACGCTCCATTCACCCAGACCGGAAGTGACGTCATACGGGACTGGTGGCACCCCCTGACGGAAAAAAGGGGAACCAAGAGTTACCACCCTGGAAAACAATACTCGAAATCCTCGCTACCTACTACTGGCGTAAAACGCTAAGGTATGCTACTTACAAGATTTTGTTGCGAAGGACTCGGGTTATAGCCATTTTTCTCAGAAACGCCCAATCGCTTCAAACGTATCTTGTGAACACCCCTGCCGCAAATACTCGATCCATCGCCACCCACAAGTGTTCCATGAACTTGAAATCTAAGGAAATTGGATGATGGGCTATGGGTTTTACAGAATGGATTAAATGAAATTCCTCAACATGCCACTCTGAAGTAGATGTGCAATAATTTTCTCTTTCATGCTAGTCCTCAAACGCAAAAAAAAATGATGTCCCCTTCCCCCCTTATGCATTTCTGAAACCCGCCCTAGTGGCATTTTGTTGAGAGGTAATATTAGATTATCAGAACAACTGTATTGTGATCGACACTTTGAATCAGCCAACTCGTATGGTAACTGTCTTTCGGGTTTATGGTTGACACTACGCCTTCATGGCACAATACGTCGAGCTAAAACATCATACCTGAATCTCTTTGGAAAAGAAAACCTGAGCTCGACAACAACAACATGCTGAAACCACCGACAAGTTACCAGACGATGTCAATACGAGACCGACACGAGAAGTCGACGGCGATGATGTTGGGAATTTGAATTAGGTACAAGCCTGTGCTCGCAATGAAATACTCAAGAATCAATCGAATTCGCGAAAATTACACAATTTTGTCAAAGTTTCAATTTTTTTTACAAATGCACCAGCCATTGTGGCCGAGACTGTACCTAAATACAGGGCGAGGGGTGTATAAGTACTGATCTATGCTATTAGTTTTTTCTTTTAATCTATTCATGTCTTCGCCGCAATAAGATATCACACATTCTTTACAAGATTTATTTCATCAATAACAACTGCAATCATAAGTGTTGAAAGTAAACGATTGGCACAAACTATATTTTTCATTGAAATACAGATTGAATACTTTGAATACTTGATTTTACCTTGATTTACCCTGATGGCTGCTATAAATGATTTTATAGCAGCACATGGGTCAGACAGTCGAAGCTTATATAAAACACAGAGTCTCTTGTAGATGGTGATCTAGCTTGATTTTGAATGTTAGTACATTTTTACTACCAACAACTCTTTGGCCAAAGAAGTTCCGTCTGATATCTAAACGTGCTCGGTCCTTTAAAAGTTTCTCAGTATGACCGCGAAGACTCGAGTTTCGGTTTAACTTTAAAAGTTTCTGATATTCCACTTTCTCAATTCCTTTAAGACAGTCTGAAATTCTGTATCATGTCTCTGCGAAATCTCCAGGCTCCAGGCTGAAGAGATCCAATTCTTGTAACCGTTTATTGTACGACAGATGTGACACAGACTTCACTAGTTTTGTTGCTCGTCGTCGTCCATTAAATCTATGTCTTTCCTAAGATGTGGACTCCATGCTTGAATACAATATTCCAGTTGGCTTCGTACAATGGATTCTTGGTATGTGCTTTAGAATAGGTTAACCAGAAGACTATACTGTGAAGTCGGCACCTTTCCCCACTTCCCTTATATGTGTTGTAATTTTTACCTGTATATGGCGAGATTCTGCTGGTGGACGTTTCGTCCCCGAAACCCGCCCCCTATACAGACCTTTTGATCTTTGATATATGTTGGCATTTGTGGGAAGTTGATGCTGGGTCGACATCGGGCCTTACAGACTAGTCTTTTGTGTTAAATGTCGTCATTTTCATCTGACGACGATAGAGCTCACCAATCCCCAGTATAGGAGTTGTCACAGCGACACAGCTCACCACTTACCAACATACAAGTTGTCAGAGTATTTCCATCATAGCTCTCTAGATTTGTATCTAATACCGCTTATGCCCGTGCTAGGGGCCGTGTGGTCATGTCATCCAAGTTGTCACATGAACAGGTACAATAAAAGCGTACCTGAGATACAACAGATATCACGAATCGTTAGATTCTTGGTATGTGCTTTAGAATAGGCTAACCAAAAGACTATACTGTGAAGACATGTGACTGTCAGTATGTCGGCACCTCTTCCCACTTCCCTTATATGTGTTGTAATTGTTACCTGTATATGGCGAGATTCTGCTGGTGGACGTTTCGTCCCCGAGGTTCGCCCCCTATATAGACCTTTTGGTCTTTGATATATGTTGGCATTTGTGGGAAGTTGATGCTGGGTCGACATCGGGCCTTACAGACTAGTCTTTTGTGTTAAACGTCGTCATTTTCATCTGACGACGATACAACTCACCAATCCTCAGTGTACGAAATGTCACAGCGACACAGCTCACTAATTACCAATATACGAGTTGTCAGAGCATTTCCATCATAGCTCTCTAGATTAGTATATAATACCGCTTATGCCGGTGCTAGGGGCCGTGTGGTCACGTCACCCAAGTTGCCACATGAACAGGTACAACAAAAGCGTACCTGAGATACAACACATATCACGAATCGTTAGATTCTTGGTATGTGCTTTCGAATAGGCTAACCAGAAGACTATACTGTGAAGTCATGTGACTTTGTCAGCATGTCGGCACCTCTTCCCACTTCCCTTATATGTGTTGTAATTTATATAGGGGGCACAATCATTTTTTGTAATTGACTAGTGATGTTCCTTTTTATCATTCCTAATTGTTGGCTAGCCTTTTTGACTGTTCCAGCCACTTGTGTCCCTACTTTAAGATAACTGTGTGTTAAAACTCCAAGGTCTTTATGTTCTTCTACAACCTTTAGGTGTTCTCCATCCATTTAATATGAATATCTCACAGTTTTTCCCAACATGTACCACTAAGCGCTTCCCGAGGTTAAGAAGCATTAACCAATCTATAGATCACTTGCAAAGTTTGTGCAGTTGCTGTCGCAACAGTTTCACCTCCTCTTCCTAACAACTGGATGTCATCAGCAAATTTTGAAATTACACTGAGGATTCCTTCGTCAGTGTCATGTAGATCAGGAAATGAACAGACTCTAAGGCAGACCCTTGTGGTACTCCGTTGGTAACCGCTTCAAAAAAACACAGAAGATTTGTCAGACATGAGCGTCCCCTCATAAACCCGGATTACGTATCCTTAATCAGATTGTATTTCTGTAAGTGATTTACTATCTTATCACGTATGATTGTTTTACAAACAATACTTGTCAAGCTCAGTGAGGCTCACAGCTTTTGGTCTTTGATATATGTTGGCATTTGTGGGAAGTTGATACTGGGTCGACATCGGGCCTTACAGACTAGTCTTTTGTGTTAAATGCCGTCATTTTCATCTGACGACGATACAGCTCACCAATCCCCAGTGTACGAGTTGTCACAGCGAAACAGCTCACCAATTACCAATATACGAGTTGTCAGAGCATTTCCATCATAGCTCTCTAGATTTGTATCTAATACTGCTTATGCCGGTGCTAGGGGCCGTGTGGTCATGTCATCTAAGTTGCCACATGAACAGGTACAATAAAAGCGTAACTGAGATACAACACATATCACGAATCGTTAGATTCTTGGTATGTGCTTTAGAATAGGTTAACCGGAAGACTATACTGTGAAGTCATGTGACTCTGTCAGTATGTCGGCACATCTTCCCATTTCCCTTATATGTGTTGTAATTCTGTAATTCTCTTTCTTTCCCTTTTTGAATAATTGAGTCGCATTTCCAGCCTTTCGATCACCAAGAACAGCATTTTCTCTTAAAGACTTCTTGAATATGTCAGTAAGAACCGGACATATCTCAGTTGATAGTTCCTTAAGCATTTCAGGATGGATGTTGTCTACACCTGGTGTTTTGTCATCTTTCAACATATCTAAGAACATTCGAACGTCTTTTATGTGGATCACTAGACTATCCAACTTATCACTATCTTCTGCACAAGTAACTGTTGGCTCTGATAGCACATCTACTTTCTCCTGTGTGAACACAGAAGCAAAATAATCATTAAGTATACCTGACAAGGTGTCATCATCTGTATCTTACAATGAACCAACTCAATCTTTTGTTTTCTTGTTATTGCTGATATAGGAATAAAAATACTTAGTGTCCTGTTTGATGTTGTCTGTCAATTTATTTTCAAATTTATCTTCGAGTCTCTATAATCTTTTATTTTTGTTGCTATATTTAATTGTTTCTTATACTTTTGCTCATCTACTTCGCTATTTGGCTGTTTGAATTTCTTCCACAGATTCTTCTTCTTTCTGCATTCTTTCTTTGCCGTTTTGTTCCTCCATTGAGGACTTCTAAATTTATTTGGTAGTTTTCTCTGTTTTGGTACATGTTTTTCAACTACATTTTCAATGTCCTGTTTAAAGTTTTGTCAACACCTTTGTGAATCCAGCTGGCTATCCACTTCCCATTTTGCACCTTGTATCTCTCTTCTCATTTTCTTGACAAAATACGGCAATAGGAAAATGTGGAAATTATGGCTCTGCCAGAAATATTACACTCCAAGATAAAAGTTAAATTGAAATTATAGAACTGGGCGCCAATAACAGACATCAGGAAAAACAGAAAATGCGCGGCGCTTGATTATAGATTCAAAAGGTTCAGTTATATTTGGATCTGTGTACATACCCCCAAAGGTTGTCCGAGTTTGACAAAGTACTGTGGGCGACCCCCCATAGGTGAACGCCTGACCATAAAAATAATATTCTGGGAAGTCTGCTTGTGAAAATTCTCCACGTCCAAAAACTAAATGCACTGAAAGATAGGATAGACTTGCCGATAATAGACTTGCCGATAATGAACAGCTTACATCAATGATTACTAGGAATCCGCAGAGATATACAGAAGACCAGACCACTGCCTAATCAGTTTTGGGTGTATGGAGGTGGGGGAGGAGAAAATCCAATAGAAAAAAAAACGAGCAACAAATAAAGAGGATCTAAAACGGTGGGATTGAGAGATATGGAGAGCAATACCAGATGAGAAATTCAAAGCATGGGTGACACAATAGTGGAGGACTACACACACTTCTGGGAGGAGGTGACCAAACTGGTTGATCAGAGTCACCGATGGTGGGAAAAGGAGATATGGCAGCAGTAGAATAAATATCAACAGAATTAAGAACACTAGTTTAAAACTCTATGCTAAACATTGGACTGACATGGTTGATAACATGGACAGCATTGACCAAGTGAAAATGTGGAAAATAATCAAAAGAGAGAATCAACGTAATGTGAAATCAGTAATCCAACCCAATTGTGAGAAGTGACGGAACAAATGCAGCGGGAGATGGTGAAATTGTTGAGGAATATCGGAAAGAAATAATGGCCGTGAGAAAAATAAGCACAGGTGATTATAGAACAGGAGAATCCAAGTGTAATGGGAAGACAGAGATAAATGACAAATAGTGACATAAACCGTGGTGAAGTGGAGTCAATCCTAGCAGAGCTACCGACACATTCAGGCCCACAATCAGGGAAAGACTGGAAAACATCATGCTAAAGAAAGCTTCCGAAAGGCTTGGGCAAAAGGAAGTATACCAGTGGAATTTAAATTTGACCTGAAAGTGATCATACCAAAGCCAAATAAACCCAGTTACAATGCAGTGAAGGACTACCGACCAATCACACTCGAAAGCCTGATCGACAAGGTGGCGCAGAGATTGTGTGCCAGGAGGCTGCTGCGGACACTGGGGTCACAAGAGGCACTGAGCCAGAAACATGGTGCATACCAGAATTAAGATCTTGTAACCAGACAGCAATCTGGCTGTTAAGCTAAATGGTCTGAACATCAGAGGGAGAATGCCGACCTGCATAGCTTCTTGTGAATCATTTCATAACATAAGTACGAAAGCCAACAGTGGGAATTCTCTAAGGATCAGCACTGTCCCCAATACTTTGTAACATCAAACAGACTCAAAATAAATCAACAGGATGTGAGCATGCCGAGATTGCTGACGACGGCATTCTTTCGGCGAATGGCCAAGACACTCAGCATGCGTTAGATAAAGTGTTGACTGAATCTGAAAGAGTAATCCATTTGTGTTGCTCAAAATGGAATATGACTATATCTGCTGAAAAAGTGGAGATGATGATCTTCTATGAAGAAGCAAACAGACAGGATTTAGGTGTTAAGCTGCGAGCCACGGAGATTAAAGTAGTGACGGTGAAAACGGTATTGGGAATACTCTCTGATTCCCACGACCTAACATGCAATGCACAAATATAGCACACGAAAAACGGCCATTTTGCGTTGAGAGATCTTAGCAAATTTACAGAAGGCAGGAAGAGGTGCAACCACAAAACCATCAACACGTCATACAAAACACGCATGAGATATAAACTGGATTCTGGCATAGCTGACATGAGTACATACCTCCCGCAGTGCGATGCTGATGGCAAGTGGATGCGTGCCAAGTACTGAGTCATTAGAGATCCAGACCAACCAGCTGCCCATATACATCTTCATCTCCAACAGAAATGTTTCGAAGAATACATCATTTTGTACATGAAACACCCTCGCAACCTTCACTTTGACCAGTTGGAGATCATGGACCCTGACGATACGTTAGTGCAAAACAGACAACCAACTGTAAATAGATGCATAAAAATCAGCATTCCGGGGTATCGGAGGGAGAGATATACGATGACTGGGTGAGGAATACCGATACGGCCCCACTGCGCCTTCGTTGCTATGCAGAGCTTCAAGGTGGAGTGTAAAACTTAGACAAGCAGATTGATAAGATCAAGAAGAGGCTGGGGAATGTTAAATGTTCGAACATTGCTGTTTCACTAGTGTGTATTAGAGAGCCGATTTATAAGAGAAGAAATTTCACGGCAGAGTTGGTTGGCCTTGAAATATCGTCCAACGTAGCATACATATCTTCTGTGACTGTGTACTTGCTCTTCTGACAAACTTTGACTGTGGCATACCACCCTCACAACGGGAGAGGACAAACAACATCAGTCGTCCAGTACAAATTGTCACAGATATGGGAACAAAAATTAATGGACACTGGACATGGGGACAAAGGGCATTGAAGGCAACAGTAAGAGAAAATCGTACGCAACAGAGTTGGAAGAGAGGATTTGTTTATTCAAATAAATGCAGCCGCTTACAAAATTTTGTAGCAGAAGCCGGCGAACAGATTTCGGTGAGCCAAGTTAAGAACAGATTTGTACCTGTCGTTAATCATATCATAACGGTCACAGCAGATTGAATTTTCACCTGCAAATGATATATCTAAATATCAACAGGCGAGATGAGGTAGAGAACATTGATCACTATCTGTTCGATTGTCCAACATACAGCTAAACAAGGCGACGACTTGAACTGCGAGCTGAAACCATCTTAACTGCTAGACCGCGTCAAACGATTGTTAGTAGATTAGCGTTAACGGGATAACAATTGCAACAACGACAACAACATAATGTCAATTAGGTCGTTTAGTTTTGTTTCTGTTTTGTTTTTCCTTCAATTAACAAAGATATGATTCATCAATCATTCACTCTTAGAGTGCAGAATGCACAGCTCTAAAACTCGTGAAGCATTGGAACGAACTTGAAAGTGGTATGCCTGCCTGTGTGCACACGTATTAGATGATCTCCTCCATCTGCCAAGGCGGTAAGGATGCATCATTGATCCATGCCCTATATCCTATAGAATAATCGGTAGACGTAGAGAAGAGACGCCATCTACTTTAACCTTTCCAGGTCTAGGCGATTTGGACGCTGTCGAGCGTCTTCCTTCCTTCCTTTACTTTTCGTTTCTTTCAGGTTTCACTTCCGTTCTGTCCGTTCCTTTCGTTTATCGTTTCACTGTTTGTAACTTTCAAAGGAACGCAAACTGATCGGTAAGCAAAACGAAATCGCATAGTTGAACGCAATTTTGTCTGTAGTCTACTGGCGAAAACTAAGGGACCGTGCAAAATTTATTGATGGGGTAGGATCGGTGCAAACAGTGGGGGTCCAGGACTTTTTTCCTCGCTATTTTATGTAGGACATTAATTTTTTGTACGTGACTATCCATAGGACCAAGAGTTTTTTTTGTTTCAAAAAAAATAAAAAATAAAGAAACAAATACGAAGCTGCGCATCTGAAAACCCCTCGACTGTGGGTCTTGATTCGATAGGCTTCTGGGTTATGGCCATATGGTGTGCCCAAGGATGTCATTTTTCAGATATGTCGGTAATGAGATTTCAAAATGAAGAGTTGAATGGTCTTGGAGATGTGTATCATTGATGATTTTGCATAAATTAAAGATGGCCACCAAGGCTTTCGCCCAATCAGAAAAGCCGGCTTGGTAATTTATTGAAAGTCTCTTGAGGTATCGATGATGCACAAACCTTCATATTGAACAGTTCAATGGCATCAGAGATATGTACATGTATCATTAATAAAAGATGGCCATCAAGGTTTCCATCCAATCAGAAAAATCGGTTTGCTAATTTATTGAAAGTCTCTTGATGTATCGATGATTCACCAACTTTCATATTGAACAGTTGAATGGTATCAGAGATATGTACTTGTATCATTAATGAGTGCATAAATTAAAGATGGCCACCAAGGCTTCCGTCCAATCAGAAAAGTTGGCTTGGTAATTTACTGACAGTCTCCTGATGTATCGATCGGATGATGCGCCAACTTTCATATTAAACAGTTGATGGTATCAGAGACATGTACATGTATCATTATTGGGCGTCTAGGTGATGACCATATGTGTCATTCAAGCCTGGTGTTATTTGCATAACAACAAAACTTTGCTCAGGTGGGTTTCCTATTGGAGGGGGAGGTACATACGAAAGAATAGGACACTTGGGATAGTGAATAAAATACTCTAAATATCAACAATAAATATCAGTCTGGTATCTGTGAACTACATATATGCCTGACAACATGAAACCACTGAAACAAAGACCCTTTTATCACTGAACAACTAGCATGTCAAATACAATGCACTCTAAAAGTTCATTATCATTAAACCTGTAAAACAGTTTTGGCACAGCTATATAATATCAACAAATAATTTCACTGAAAAATCATGTACACTGTCTGAGCACCACTGTTCCATACTTATAAAAATGTGCAAAAGTATATGTGCATATCACATATTGGTTAAGGGGGGGGGGGTGTTTACAGAGGCGGTTCACCAAATCACAACATAGATAGGACCAGAACTTTTTTACCCAAGATCCAGATAGGACTCGTATTTTTTGGGGGGGGTTCGAAGATAAGGGGGACAAGGATTTTTTTAGCTGATTTTCCTTGTTGCACCGGTCCTACCCCCTCGATAAATTTTGCATGGTCCCTAAACCCAATATTTCCAACCTACTTCATGACAAATTATTGCGAATCTTACTATTTTCACACGTTCATGCGTATTGGTCTCGGTATTTAAGTTGAATAGGGTATTGCAATATTCAGAAGTAAGTACCAATATGTCCTAGACTGATATTCTCAGAAATATCATCATTCGCGAAAGAGAGAGCCAAAATGTACAGATCTGCCCAATAGCGAATGCAATTACACGCAACATATTAAGGTGGTGGAAAAGATGCCGGCGTACTGACAAGAAGTCATATGACCCCACAGGTTACTATTCTGACTGCATATCTAAACACATCAAAAGAGCCAAAAATTATCTCGGTGATATATATCTTAGACACGCTTTTGTTGTAGGTGTTCATGTAGACATCTTGAATGGCATGCCCACATGGCCCCTGCAACCGGCTTGAGCGGTATTATATATAAATATCCAGGAGTAGTAGGGAAAAGCTCAATTGAGGCCCATTGACCTTTGACCTCAGAAATTTGCATATTGAGGAAAAAAGCTACCTCCGAACACAGAAGAGTTCCAATTTTTGCTTTGACAGCCAATCAGAAGCGAGTATTTTGACCTCGGCTGGGAAGGCAAGGTCACATGACTTTTGACCTCGAATTCTTCCGCGGTGATGCGGTCTGGCGGTGATGCGGTCGCGGAAGAAAGCTTCCGCGGAGAAAAAGTAGTCCCTAGACTTGAAATACGCTGCATGGTCCGATTGGGTCGAGTGAGGTATCAAAGTGAAGCATTCGTCAAGGGGCATCTGATGGGCTGGGTGTGGGATTGAAATATCGGCATTCTGCGCATGCGCGGTGGCCAAAGGGTATGAAAATAGACGTTTTGGAGCTAGGGGAGCCACTAATGGTCCAATGGGGTCATATGAGGTATCAATGTGAAGCATTCGTGAAGGGGCATCTGACTGGACTAGCGGCTCGAGCGTTGTCACCATTCTGCGCATGCGCAGACAGGGAATTGTGGGAAAAGGGTATGGAAATAGACGTTTTGGGATCTAGGGGAGCCCCTAATGGGCCGATGGAGTTGTATGAGGTATCAATGTGAAGCCTATGAAGGGGCATCCAGTCATGGGTGGGTGCATGTAAAAATTTTCCTGAAAAAAAAAAACGGAACACGGACTTTATCGAAAAATCCGGGAAAATGCCTATATGGGGTATGGGGGGGTATATAGGTCGCCGGGCTTAACGGGGCTTGCCTATCAATAGAGTTATCTCCCCCTAGTTCCAGGGTGGGTGTATGTAAAATATTTTCCTGAAAAAATACGGAACACGGACTTTATCCTAAATTACGGGAAAATGCCTATATGGGGTATGGGGGGTATAGGACCATCCTGGGAAACCTACTTCTCGACATTTGCGGTATAGGTTGTGGGGTCTCGTTTTCTTAGTCTCGTCAAGACAAACATGATAGGAAGTATCGCGGAGCGAATCGTTGAAATTTTTGGAAAAAGTTCAGGGAGACCCATATAGTCCCATACTAGGGGTATAGGACCGATGTTTGCCCCACTGGGAAACCTACTTCTAGACATGGTATGGTTGTTTGGATTTGTTTTCTTAGTCTCGTCAAGACAAACATGATAGGAAGTGTCCCGGCACGAAACGGTGAAATTTTTGGAAAAAGTCACCGAGACCTGGGTAGGCATGGCTATGGGTGTATAGGTCCATACGGTGCGGACGTGTTGGGATCTAGGTGGGCCACTAATGGTCCGATGGGGTCGAGCGAGGTATCCATGTGAAGCTCTCATGCAGGAGCACTTGACTACACTAATGGTTCGTACGTTGTCAATATTTTGCGCATGCGCAGTCTGGCCGTAGTATAGAAAGCAGGCATTTTGGGGGTGTGTGTGGGTGTGTTTGGGTTAGAGATGGGCTATTCACGGTTCGAATGGGTCGTGTGAGGTATCCATGTGAAGCCTATGTAATGGAGCATCTGATGGCGTGGATGTGGGTGTGACGTCACTTCCGGTTTTTTCAGAATGCTCAAACACTACCTCCAACTTTCCCGGCCCTGCCCGGCCCGCCCCGGCCGCAGCGCGCGCGCGCGGGAGTGATCTGATGCCGCAGCGCGCGCGCGGGGGTTATCCGGAAGTGCGTGGTTGAATCCGCAGCGCGCAGCCCATTCACGAAGGGCCGTCACAGGGCGTAGTAGAAAAAAGCGCATTTCTAACCTTACTGACCTTATGGCGCAAGCGAGTATAACAAGTGCCACGCACGGTGTATAAAACCCTACCCAACAGGTACACTATAAAGCCACCTCTCTAACCGTTCGCTTTTCATTCCCCACCATGGCAGCGAGCGGAACAGAGCTTCCGTTCTTCCAACTGACGTCCGACGTCTACCTCATCGTCAATGACGATCACCTGAAGCTGGTCCAAGACGCACCGCAGAAGGTGAAGATTTTGTTATGGCTATCAGGCTGGACTCTATTGACACTATTGTTACAGGGAAAAGAGCCCGAAAGGGATTTCATGCACGTGGAAGTCGGCGTGCACATACGCACTGCTGGAGAGCATTCCCTTTTTCCCCAGTTGGAACAGAGTGGAGGTACCTCTCACACTCTGTCCACCCTTATGGATGGCACTGAAAGATGTACTCCCCGAGGTGGATGACTTACTACACCCCGACGCGAACTCTGTGGCTACCCGGAGGCTTACACCTGGCTGCACCCTATTGTTGTACCCCAAACGAGTGGACCTCATCGATAGCGGACTTAGATGTTGGTGTACGTCTGAACCCAAAGCGCGTGTCTCTTTGTCACCGGAAGGCTGGACTACCTTGAAACGGGTGTTGTTGGGTCACCTGGGCGGTGATAGCATTCACCTGTGTGACGACGTCTACATTTTCTGCGGTCCCTATTTTGCTCGACTCCTCTGTCTGAAGCGAGGTGGTTTTACTCTGGACCCTGATCTATGGACGGCTTTGGAACAAGTAGTCCCCATTGTCGATGAAGTACTATCTCTATAGGAGCCACATAACCCATCAGAATAGTACGTATCACGGACTACACCCGTAGAGCTACATCTAGGCGCGCATGTGTGACCTGGTCTATAAAACACGTCCCTCTGGATCCTACACCTTCATTTCTACGGTTGCAGAGCCATGGCGGAGATCCAGCCCCATGCGACTCGCATTTTACAGTACGCCACCGTGGTGAATTCATTCACGGGTTACCGAGCAGTGGTCCGGTCCATGTTTGCAGATGGTGACGACAACGAGGGACGACGCCAGATCCTGAACGAGTTCACAGAAGCGGTCCTCCACAGAGTGCACTCGATGGAGAGGCGTGCCATCACTCACCACTACTGGACTATGACAGCCATCCTTGATGCTCGGGCTATGGACCACGAGCGCTCACGCCGGAACCAGCGACGGCTGGTTGGCCTAGTCATGGTTTGTGCCCTATTGACCCTAGCGCTGTGGTATTGACAGTGGCACCTGACTATAAATACGAGGGTCAGACAGAGTGTGTGTCATTCAACGATCGTCATTGGAGCAAGCATGTCACCAGTCCTACGAGCCATCCTTCCCCTTACACCCCGGGTGGGGTTACACGTCTATGAAGATAAAGTCACCCTCGTGGAAGACCGTGGAGATGTTTGCTGGTCGCCCGCCGAGACCGTATCGAATAC